>CM074721.1:4117942-4372664 GCA_037306005.1 Rhinophrynus dorsalis
TATGATACCATTTACACTTATATTAGAGAAGAGACGTGTAAGGGGGAATATGATTACTATTTACACATATATTAGAGAAGAGATGTGTAAGGGGTGATATGATTACCATTTACACTTATATTAGAGAAGAGAGGTGTAAGGGGTGATATGATATCATTTACACATATATTAGAGAAGAGACGTGTAAGGGGGATATGATTACCATTTACACAAATATTAGGGAAGAGACGTGTAAGGGGTGATATGATTACTATTTACACTTATATTAGAGAAGAGACGTGTAAGAGGAGATATGATACCATTTACACTTATATTAGAGAAGAGATGTGTAAGGGGTGATATGATACCATTTACACATATATTAGAGAAGAGACGTGTAAGAGGAGATATGATACCATTTACATTTATATTAGAGAAGAGACGTATGATTACTATTTACACTTATATTAGAGAAGAGACGTATGATTACTATTTACACTTACATGGCTCACAAACTCAAGTGTGCTCTGGAGTAACTTGAATTGAACATGGACATCCCAGCATTGGAAAAAGTGTTTTTGTGTTTACATTCTAACCTGCAGTAAGAAGGTTAAAGGGTTAAAGTTTAAAAGGTTGTGTTTTTCTCTGGGAATGTGTGTAATTAATTAATTAAGGGAGGGGTCTGTGATCAATCCCCTGTGTAGGCCTGTATAAATCTAGGTACAGGACTCACAGAGCTTGCTCACAAACTCAAGTGTGCTCTGGAGTAATTTGAATTGAACAGTTGGACATCCCAGCATTGGAAAAAGTGTTTTTGTGTTTACATTCTAACCTGCAGTAAGAAGGTTAAAGGGTTAAAGTTTAAAAGGTTGTGTTTTTCTCTGGGAGTGTGTGTAATTAATTAATTAAGGGAGGGGTCTGTGATCAATCCCCTGTGTAGGCCTGTATAAATCTAGGTACAGGACTCACAGAGTTTGCTCACAAATAGAGCGTGCTCTTTACTAAGTGCTCTGATATAAGTGTACAGTTTGTGAAACACAGCAGTTAGTGCAACACAGGTAAATTAATTGCTTACATTTTAGGAACTCACATTTGCACCATACACGATGAGCAAGTTTGGAGATCTCACTCAGAGCACATCATGCCATATGCATGCATGCTTGGAACAGCAGTTCCAGGGTCCATACCGCTGTAGCAAATGTGAGCAAGTGGCCCTTCTAGAAGCTCAGATTGGAGCTCTAGAGAGTCATATTGCAACATGGAGAGACATTGACAACCTTGAGAGGAGTCTCTTGCTAACGGAGCAGAGTCTAGCTGGGTCACCTAGCAAAGAGGGAGGAGATCAGCTAGAAGGGAACCAGGCACATAGCTGGGTGACAGTTAGAAGTGGTTGCAGTGGGGGAGGGAAGAGGAAGAGGGCAGCCAGTCCTGAGTTTTTCCATCCCAACAAATTTGCTCATTTAAGTGAAGATGTTGGGGAGGCAAACCCAGACGTGGAATTGCTGGAGAAGACTGTTCTCCCTAACAGCCGGGAGAACAGCTCCTCTAGCACAGAGGGGATCGAGAGGAAAGTGAAGCCTAGGCAGGTTGTGGTGGTAGGGGACTCCATTATTAGGAGAACAGATAGGGTAATCTGTGGCTCTGATCGCAGCAACCGAATGGTTTGCTGTCTCCCGGGTGCCCGGGTTCGGCATGTTGCAGACAGGGTGGACAGATTATTGGGAGGGGCTGGAGAGGATCCAGCTGTCTTGGTGCATATTGGTACCAATGACAAAGTTAGAGGAAGGTGGAGAGTCCTAAAAGGTAATTTTAGGGATTTAGGCAGTAAGATTAGGAACAGGACCTCCAAGGTAGTATTCTCAGAGATACTACCCGTGCCATGCGCTACGCCAGAGAGACAGCGGGAGATTAGGGAGCTCAATGCATGGCTGAAGTCTTGGTGTAAGAAGGAGGGCTTTGGGTTTTTAGAGCACTGGGCTGATTTTGCTTTGGGGTACAATCTCTATAGCAGGGATGGATTGCACCTGAATGCAAGAGGGTCTCAAGTGCTTGGGGAGAGGATTACTAGACCGTTGGAGGAGATTTTAAACTAGGAAGGGGGGGGAGGGGCCAATAAATACTGGGATAGATAGTATAGAAAGGGAAGGTGATGTAGTTAATAACCAGGTGGGAGGATCTGGGGGCGGGGTTAGTACAGATGATAGGGAGAAGCCTATAAGCCACATCAAAATTAAATCACAAATGGAACACAGCAGTGGCATAAATTGTATGCTTGCAAATGCCAGAAGTTTAACTGGTAAAATAGGGGAACTGGAGCTGGTCGCTGAAATTGAAAACTATGACTTGATAGGCATAACAGAAACATGGTGGGATGACACACATGATTGGTCAATCAATTTAGAGGGCTACATGTTATTTAGAAAAGATAGGTCAAGCAAAAGAGGTGGTGGGGTCTGTCTGTATATCAAACCAGCATTATTGCCTCAATTGCGGGAAGATATATGTGATGACAGTAGTGAACATGTGGAATCCCTGTGGGTTGAAATAGTCACTGGGGATAAAACTGCCCAGAAAATATTAGTGGGTATTTGTTATAAACCACCAAACATTAGTGACCTTGAAGAAACACAGCTATTAATGCAAATAGAAAAGGCTTCCCAAATAGGGAGAACTATAATTATGGGGGATTTTAATTATCCAGAAATAGACTGGAAAAATGGAACAGCTAACTCTGCTAAAAGCAGCAAGTTTCTGAACTTGTTGAATGACAATTTTTTGTCACAACTAGTGCAGACCTCAACCAGAGGGAATGCATGTCTGGATTTGGTAATAACTGACCATGAAGAACTTATCTCTAACATCCAAGTAAGGGAGCACTTGGGGAATAGTGACCATAACATGGTATCGTTTGAGATTAATTCAAAAAAACAAGTTGATATGAGTTCCACCAAAACACTGAATTTTAAAAAGGCCAACTTTAGCAGGTTTAATTCATCCCTTGGTCTCGTTGACTGGGATAAAATATTTTCAGGAAATAACACAGAAGGTAAGTGGAATGCCTTCAAAATAACATTGCAAAAATACACATATAAATTTATCCCTGTTGGAAACAAATACAAAAGAAGCAAATTGAAACCAATGTGGCTAACCAGTAAAGTAATTCATGAAATAAATAACAAGAAAGCGTCATTTAAACATCACAAAGCTGAAGGATCAGCAGAGGCATTTGAAGAATACAAAAATGTCAACAAAACCTGTAAAAAGGCTATTAAATTAGCTAGACTGGAGAATGAAAAAAATATTGCTAAGGAGAGCAAAAGCAACCCAAAAAAATTCTTAAATACATTAATGGCAAAAAATTAAAGTCTGATAATGTTGGGTCCTTGTTAGCTGAAACGGGTGAGATGGTCAAAGGTGACAGAGAGAAGGCAGATATTTTAAATAATTTCTTTTCTTCTGTTTTTACCAAGGAAGACCCATTGGACAAGAATCTGCAAACTACTTTTACAGAACAGTCACAGCAAGCATGGGACTGGCTAACACAAGAAAAAGTGTTAAAACAATTGAATGGTGTCAAGGTAGACAAAGCTCCGGGGCCAGATGGTATACACCCACGGGTACTTAAAGAGCTAAGCTAGACCCTGGCCAGACCGATATATCTGATTTTCAGGGATTCTTTTATTTCTGGTATGGTGCCCATGGATTGGCGTAAAGCAGATGTGGTGCCCATATTTAAAAAGGGATCAAAGTCCCAGCCAGGAAATTACAGACCCGTAAGCTTGACATCTGTGGTAGGGAAGCTGTTTGAAAGGTTGTTAAGGGAATATATTCAAGAATTCTGCTGGAACAGGAATATCATTAGCAATAGCCAACATGGCTTTGTGAAAGATAGGTCTTGTCAAACGAACTTGATCGCATTTTATGAAAAAGTAAGTAATAATATAGATGAGGGAGCGGCGGTTGACGTGATCTATTTAGACTTTGCCAAGGCATTTGATACAGTTCCACACAAGAGGTTACTGTACAAATTGAATGAAATAGGACTAGGGGAAAATGTTTGTGTGTGGATTGGAAATTGGCTGAAAGATAGAATGCAAAGAGTGGTAGTAAATGGCAAGTTCTCCAGTTGGATAAACGTAATAAGTGGAGTGCCTCAGGGATCTGTCCTGGGTCCTCTTCTTTTTAATTTGTTTATTAATGACCTCCCAGAGGGCATAGGAAGCCATGTATCAGTGTTTGCCGATGACACAAAATTAAGTAAGGTAATAAAGTCTGAACTGGATGTGTCTTCATTACAAGAGGACTTGGACAAATTGAGTAACTGGGCAGGCAAATGGCAAATGAGATTCAACATAGACAAGTGTAAAGTTATGCATTTTGGGTATAATAATAAAAATGCAACATATAGTTTAAATGGTGTTTCTCTGGGGAAATCTACTAATGAAAAGGATTTAGGAGTAATGGTAGACAATAGACTTTGCAGTAGCATGCAGTGCCAGCTGGCAGCTGCAAAGGCCAATAAGATATTGGCATGTATTAAAAGGGGTATTGACTCAAGAGAGGAAGATATAATTATGCCTCTTTACAGGTCCATGGTAAGACCCCACCTAGAATATGCTGTTCAATTCTGGGCGCCCTTTCTGAAGAAGGACATTATGGAACTAGAGAGAGTGCAGAGGAGGGCTACAAAACTAGTAAGGGGAATGGAATGTTTTAGTTATGAAGAGAGGCTAGAAAAGTTAAACTTGTACACACTAGAGAAACGGCGTCTTAGAGGGGATATGATAACACTATATAAATATGTTCAAGGCCCATATAAAGGGCTTTCAAAAGACCTGTTCATTAACAGAACAGTACACAGGACAAGGGGCCACCCGCTTAGACTTGAGGAAAGGAGATTTAGTCTACAACAGCGGAAGGGTTTCTTTACAGTAAGGACAATAAAGGTATGGAATGCACTTCCGGAAGAGGTGGTGCTATCAAATACATTAGATGCCTTTAAAAGGGGCCTGGATAATTATTTAAAAGAGCATAATATAGAGGGCTATGCACGTTAGTATTGGGATTAATATTTAGTTAGGGCTTGTTGATCCAGGGAGAAATCTGATTGCCATTTGGAGTCGGATGCCTTCTTTTGGGTCAGCGATGGTAAACAGGAATAGGAAAAGGGTTGAACTGGATGGACGCAAGTCTTTTTTCAACCTAAATTACTATGTAACTATGTAACTATGTAACTATTTACACTTATGTTAGAGAAGAGATATGTAAGGGGTGATATGATTACCATTTACACATATATTAGAGAAGAGACGTGTAAGGGGGATATGATTACCATTTACACTTATATTAGAGAAGAGACATGTAAGGGGGATATGATTACCATTTACACTTATATTAGAGAAGAGACGTGTAAGGGGAGATATGATTACCATTTACACTTATATTAGAGAAGAGACGTGTAAGGGGTATATGATTACCATTTACACTTATATTAGAGAAGAGAGGTGTAAGGGGGATATGATTACCATTTACACTTATATTAGAGAAGAGACGTGTAAGGGGGATATGATTACCATTTACACTTATATTAGAGAAGAGACGTGTAAGGGGAGATATGATTACCATTTACACTTATATTAGAGAAGAGACGTGTAAGGGGAGATATGATTACCATTTACACTTATGTTAGAGAAGAGACATGTAAGGGGTGATATGATTACCATTTACACTTATATTAGAGAAGAGACGTGTAAGGGGAGATATGATTACCATTTACATTTATATTAGAGAAGAGACATGTAAGGGAGATATGATTACTATTTACACTTATATTAGAGAAGAGAGGTGTAAGGGGTGATATGATTACCATTTACACTTATATTAGAGAAGAGACGTGTAAGGGGTGATATGATTACTATTTACACTTATATTAGAGAAGAGAGGTGTAAGGGGTGATATGATTACCATTTACACTTATATTAGAGAAGAGACGTGTAAGGGGAGATATGATCACTATTTACACTTATATTAGAGAAGAGACGTGTAAGGGGTAATATGATTACCATTTACACATATATTAGAGAAGAGACGTGTAAGGGGGGATATGATTACTATTTACACATATATTAGAGAACAGATGTGTAAGGGGGATATGATTACGATTTACACTTATATTAGAGAAGAGACGTGTAAGGGGTGATATGATTACCATTTACACTTATATTAGAGAAGAGACGTGTAAGGGGGATATGATTACCATTTACACATATATTAGAGAAGAGACGTGTAAGGGGGATATGATTACCATTTACACATATATTAGAGAAGAGACGTGTAAGGGGTGATATGATTACCATTTACACTTATATTAGAGAAGAGACGTGTAAGGGGTGATATGATTACCATTTACACATATATTAGAGAAGAGACGTGTAAGGGGGAATATGATTAGCATTTACACATATATTAGAGAAGAGACGTGTAAGGGGTGATATGATTACCATTTACAGTTATATTAGAGAAGAGACGTGTAAGGGGGAATATGATTACTACTTACACTTATATTAGAGAAGAGACGTGTAAGGGGGATATGATTACCATTTACACTTATATTAGAGAAGAGAGATGTAAGAGGTGATATGATATCATTTACACATATATTAGAGAAGAGATGTGTAAGGGGGCATATGATTACTATTTACACTTATATTAGAGAAGAGACGTGTAAGGGTGATATGATTACCATTTACACTTATATTAGAGAAGAGACGTGTAAGGGGTGATATGATTACTATTTACACTTATATTAGAGAAGAGACGTGTAAGGGGTGATATGATTACTATTTACACTTATATTAAAGAAGAGAAGTGCAAGGGGGATATGATTACTACTTACACATATATTAGAGAAGAGACGTGTAAGGGGGAATATGATTACCATTTACAGTTATATTAGAGAAGAGACGTGTAAGGGGGAATATGATTACTACTTACACTTATATTAGAGAAGAGACGTGTAAGGGGGATATGATTACCATTTACACTTATATTAGAGAAGAGAGGTGTAAGAGGTGATATGATATCATTTACACATATATTAGAGAAGAGATGTGTAAGGGGGCATATGATTACTATTTACACTTATATTAGAGAAGAGACGTGTAAGGGTGATATGATTACCATTTACACTTATATTAGAGAAGAGACGTGTAAGGGGTGATATGATTACTATTTACACTTATATTAGAGAAGAGACGTGTAAGGGGTGATATGATTACTATTTACACTTATATTAGAGAAGAGACGTGTAAGGGGTGATATGATTACTATTTACACTTATATTAAAGAAGAGAAGTGCAAGGGGGATATGATTACTACTTACACATATATTAGAGAAGAGACGTGTAAGGGGTGATATGATTATCATTTACACTTATATTAGAGAAGAGACGTGTAAGGGGGATATGATTACCATTTACACTTATATTAGAGAAGAGACGTGTAAGGGGTGATATGATTACTATTTACACTTATATTAGAGAAGAGACGTGTAAGGGGTGATATGATTACTATTTACACTTATATTAAAGAAGAGAAGTGCAAGGGGGATATGATTACTACTTACACATATATTAGAGAAGAGACGTGTAAGGGGTGATATGATTACCATTTACACTTATATTAGAGAAGAGACGTGTAAGGGGGATATGATTACCATTTACACATATATTAGAGAAGAGACGTGTAAGGGGAGATATGATTACCATTTACACTTATGTTAGAGAAGAGATATGTAAGTGGTGATATTATTACCATTTACACCTATATTAGAGAAGAGACGTGTAAGGGGTGATATGATTACCATTTACACTTATATTAGAGAAGAGACGTGTAAGGGGTGATATGATTACTATTTACACTTATATTAGAGAAGAGACGTGCAAGGGGTAATATGATACCTTTTACACATATATTAGAGAAGAGACGTGTAAGGGGTGATATGATTACCATTTACACATATATTAGAGAAGAGACGTGTAAGGGGGGATATGATTACTATTTACACATATATTAGAGAAGAGATGTGTAAGGGGTGATATGATTACCATTTACACTTATATTAGAGAAGAGAGGTGTAAGGGGTGATATGATTACCATTTACACTTATATTAGAGAAGAGACGTGTAAGGGGTGATATGATTACCATTTACACTTATATTAGAGAAGAGACGTGTAAGGGGGATATGATTACCATTTACACATATATTAGAGAAGAGACGTGTAAGGGGTGATATGATTACCATTTACACTTATATTAGAGAAGAGACGTGTAAGGGGTGATATGATTACCATTTACACATATATTAGAGAAGAGACGTGTAAGGGGGAATATGATTACCATTTACACATATATTAGAGAAGAGACGTGTAAGGGGTGATATGATTACCATTTACAGTTATATTAGAGAAGAGACGTGTAAGGGGTGATATGATTACCATTTACACATATATTAGAGAAGAGACGTGTAAGGGGGAATATGATTACTACTTACACTTATATTAGAGAAGAGACGTGTAAGGGGGATATGATTACCATTTACACTTATATTAGAGAAGAGAGGTGTAAGGGGTGATATGATATCATTTACACATATATTAGAGAAGAGATGTGTAAGGGGGCATATGATTACTATTTACACTTATATTAGAGAAGAGACGTGTATGGGGTGATATGATTACCATTTACACATATATTATAGAAGAGACGTGTAAGGGGTGATATGATATCATTTACACATATATTAGAGAATAGATGTGTAAGGCGGGATATGATTACCATTTACACTTATATTAGAGAAGAGACGTGTAAGGGGTGATATGATTACCATTTACACATATATTAGAGAAGAGACGTGTAAGGGGGAATATGATTACCATTTACACATATATTAGAGAAGAGACGTGTAAGGGGTGATATGATTACCATTTACAGTTATATTAGAGAAGAGACGTGTAAGGGGTGATATGATTACCATTTACACATATATTAGAGAAGAGACGTGTAAGGGGGAATATGATTACTACTTACACTTATATTAGAGAAGAGAAGGGTAAGGGGGATATGATTACCATTTACACTTATATTAGAGAAGAGAGGTGTAAGAGGTGATATGATATCATTTACACATATATTAGAGAAGAGATGTGTAAGGGGGCATATGATTACCATTTACACTTATATTAGAGAAGAGACGTGTAAGGGGTGATATGATTACTATTTACACTTATATTAGAGAAGAGACGTGTAAGGGGTGATATGATTACTATTTACACTTATATTAAAGAAGAGAAGTGCAAGGGGGATATGATTACTACTTACACATATATAAGAGAAGAGACGTGTAAGGGGTGATATGATTACTATTTACACTTATATTAGAGAAGAGACGTGTAAGGGGTGATATGATTACTATTTACACTTATATTAAAGAAGAGAAGTGCAAGGGGGATATGATTACTACTTACACATATATTAGAGAAGAGACGTGTAAGGGGTGATATGATTACCATTTACACTTATATTAGAGAAGAGACGTGTAAGGGGGATATGATTACCATTTACACTTATATTAGAGAAGAGACGTGTAAGGGGAGATATGATTACCATTTACACTTATGTTAGAGAAGAGATATGTAAGTGGTGATATGATTACCATTTACACCTATATTAGAGAAGAGACGTGTAAGGGGTGATATACATAGTAACATAGTAAATTAGGTTGAAAAAAGACACAAGTCCATCAAGTTCAACCTTCGCTTCATACCTCAGTAACTAATTTTATAGCTTTCCTGCTACCAATTAAATTAGTCTTTATCAGACCTTCCTGATCTGCCTACTGATAAACAGTATAACTCTGTATGTTCCCTTTTGAAAGAAATGTATCTAATCTTCTCTTAAATGTGTCCATTGTATCTGCCATAACTACCTCCCTGGGCAATGAATTCCACAATTTGACAGACGTTACCGTAAAAAAACCCTTCCTCTGCTGAAGTTTAAACCTCCTTTCCTCTAATCTCAAGAGGTGTCCCCTGGTCACCTGAGCAGGCCTTGGAATAAATAGCTCACCGCAGAGATCCTTGTATTGACCTCTCATATACTTGTACAATGTGATAAGGTCTCCTCTTAGTCGTCTTTTCTCTAGAGTAAATAAACCAAGTTTGTTTAGTCGTTCCTCATATGTCAAGTCCTCCATTCCCTTAATTAATTTTGTTGCTCTCCGCTGTACCCTCTCTAGTTCTAGTATATCCTTTCTCAGAACCGGTGCCCAAAATTGCACTGCATACTCAAGGTGAGGTCTTACCAATGATTTGTATAATGGCAAAATAATGTTATCCACTCTTGCTTCAATACCTCTTTTTATGCAAGACAGGACTTTGTTTGCCTTTGCTACTGCTGTTTGACACTGGTCACTGTTTCCAAGTTTGTAGTTGACAAGGATACCCAGGTCTTTTTCTAGCAACGAGTCACCTAAAATTATTCCATTAAGTTTATAAGTAGCCTTGGGATTGTTTCCTCCCAAATGCATGACTTTACACTTCCCCACATTAAACTTCATATTCCACATGTTTGCCCAATCTGACATTGTATGTAAGTCCCTCTGTAGAGAGAAAATATCCTGTTCTGAATTAATGACTTTGCATAATTTAGTATCATCTGCAAATATTGATATTTTGCTTTCTATATCTATTTCCAGGTCATTTATAAACATGTTATTACCATTTACACTTATATTAGAGAAGAGACGTGTAAGGGGTGATATGATTACTATTTACACTTATATTAGAGAAGAGACGTGTAAGGGGTAATATGATACCTTTTACACATATATTAGAGAAGAGACGTGTAAGGGGGGATATGATTACTATTTACACATATATTAGAGAAGAGATGTGTAAGGGGTGATATGATTACCATTTACACTTATATTAGAGAAGAGAGGTGTAAGGGGTGATATGATTACCATTTACACTTATATTAGAGAAGAGACGTGTAAGGGGTGATATGATTACCATTTACACATATATTAGAGAAGAGACGTGTAAGGGGTGATATGATTACCATTTACACTTATATTAGAGAAGAGACGTGTAAGGGGGATATGATTACCATTTACACATATATTAGAGAAGAGACGTGTAAGGGGTGATATGATTACCATTTACACTTATATTAGAGAAGAGACGTGTAAGGGGTGATATGATTACCATTTACACATATATTAGAGAAGAGACGTGTAAGGGGGAATATGATTACCATTTACACATATATTAGAGAAGAGACGTGTAAGGGGTGATATGATTACCATTTACAGTTATATTAGAGAAGAGACGTGTAAGGGTTGATATGATTACCATTTACACATATATTAGAGAAGAGAAGTGTAAGGGGGAATATGATTACTACTTACACTTATATTAGAGAAGAGACGTGTAAGGGGGATATGATTACCATTTACACTTATATTAGAGAAGAGAGGTGTAAGGGGTGATATGATATCATTTACACATATATTAGAGAAGAGATGTGTAAGGGGGCATATGATTACTATTTACACTTATATTAGAGAAGAGACGTGTAAGGGGTGATATGATTACCATTTACACATATATTATAGAAGAGATGTGTAAGGGGTGATATGATATCATTTACACATATATTAGAGAATAGATGTGTAAGGCGGGATATGATTACTATTTACACTTATATTAGAGAAGAGACGTCTATGGGGGATATGATTACCATTTACACATATATTAGAGAAGAGACGTGTAAGGGGTGATATGATTACCATTTACACTTATATTAGAGAAGAGACGTGTAAGGGGTGATATGATTACCATTTACACATATATTAGAGAAGAGACGTGTAAGGGGGAATATGATTACCATTTACACATATATTAGAGAAGAGACGTGTAAGGGGTGATATGATTACCATTTACAGTTATATTAGAGAAGAGACGTGTAAGGGTTGATATGATTACCATTTACACATATATTAGAGAAGAGAAGTGTAAGGGGGAATATGATTACTACTTACACTTATATTAGAGAAGAGACGTGTAAGGGGGATATGATTACCATTTACACTTATATTAGAGAAGAGAGGTGTAAGGGGTGATATGATATCATTTACACATATATTAGAGAAGAGATGTGTAAGGGGGCATATGATTACTATTTACACTTATATTAGAGAAGAGACGTGTAAGGGGTGATATGATTACCATTTACACATATATTATAGAAGAGATGTGTAAGGGGTGATATGATATCATTTACACATATATTAGAGAATAGATGTGTAAGGCGGGATATGATTACTATTTACACTTATATTAGAGAAGAGACGTCTATGGGGGATATGATTACCATTTACACTTATATTAGAGAAGAGACGTCTAAGGGGGAATATGATACCATTGACACATATATTAGAGAAGAGAAGTCTAAGGGGGATATGATTACCATTTACACTTATATTAGAGAAGAGACGTCTAAGGGGGAATATGATACCATTGACACATATATTAGAGAAGAGAAGTCTAAGGGGGATATGATTACCATTTACACTTATATTAGAGGCCTATACAAAAGAAACTCTGTGGGTAAATGTTTAATCAAAGAGCTGAGGAAGCGATTAGGGCGAATCCATTAAGCCTGGAGGAAAGACAGTAAAGGGAGTGACTGTGGGAAAAGCTTTTCAACAGGAGGACATGGTGCCAGATACTGTAGATGTCTTAAAAAAGGGATATAAATGTTTTTTAGGATGAAACAATTTAGGGAATTATGACAGTTGGTTACACTGAAGATAGGATGTTAATTCCCGAAAATTTCCAACTGCATTTAGAGTTAAGAAGGAATATTTTTTACGCACTTGGAACATAAATGAAAATGACTTCAATGCATTTTTCCTTCCTCTGGATCAAGAAAGGAGAACTGGCCTCTGTCTTCTTCCAACCTCGTCCCCTATGATACCGTGTTACATGGATATGACATCTGTGGGGCTGAAATTATCATTTCATTCCAGTACTTCTGATTTGACTCTTAATTTTCATACAAATTATGATATGTATTTATTTATTTTGGAATGTTTTTAGCTATTGATGTTAACAGTACACTTGGTACAAGTTAGAGTCTACTTTATTTTATAAAGGTTTTTTTTTTACAAACTTTTAATAAAAGGTACTACTTGTTCTTTCTATGAAAAGGCTTTAACATGGAAGGTGAAAAATGATTGATTGCATATTATAAAGATGGATAATGACATCTGAATAAAGGTCAGAACGATTAAGTGGATCCTGCAGTATTAAAAAAAAAAAAAATCTATGTTCATCTCTAAAGAGAAGTGTCAGAACTGGACAGGTCCCCTTTATGTAAGAATGATAGCCGTGCAGGGGGACAGGAAGATTTCACCCCATTAACCAGCGTGCGCGGTAACCCTTCCAACACGTAACGCAAGGATTCAAACAGAGATCAGAGGGAGAACGTAAATACACTGAACATAGCGACTGAGACACACGGACTGAGGGATTACTGTATAAACCTCCCAATTACTAGTAATAATGTCATTACATTTATATTTATCATATCACGTGCACGTCATCGCACTACACACGTCATTGTGAATCCTTTGGATGCTTTGTGATGTGTTGGAGAGTTGTCGCTAGCATCCAAAGGGTTAATTAAAGATCACATTACTTTAACCCTTTAAGGTCCAATGGGGATATAGATCACATTGCTTCATGATGTGTTGTGCTCTCCACTGGTGCTTAAAGGGTTAAATAAGAATTATTAAATAATAAGGAAAATGTGTATTTTCTGCTAAGACACAGGGCCCCAGGTAAAGGTAACAGGGACAGATAATACGGACATATAATAGGGACAGGTAACAGGGACAGGTAACAGGGACAGGTAACAGGGACAGGTAATAGGGACAGGTAATTGGGACAGGTAACAGGGACACGTAACAGGGACAGGTAACAGGGACAGATAATACGGACAGATAACAGGGACAGGTAACAGGGACAGGTAACAGGGACAAGTAACAGGGACAGGTAACAGGGACAGGTAACAGGGACAAGTAACAGGGACAGGTAACAGGGACAGGTAACAGGGACAGGTAATAAGGACAGATAATACGGACATATAATAGGGACAGGTAACAGGGACAGGTAACAGGGACAGGTAATAGGGACAGGTAACAGGGACAGGTAACAGGGACAGGTAACAGGGACAGATAATAGGGACAGATAACAGGGACAGATAATAGGGACAGGTAACAGGGACAGGTAACAGGGACAGATAATACGGACATATAATAGGGACAGGTAACAGGGACAGGTAACAGGGACAGGTAACAGGGACAGATAATAGGGACAGATAATAGGGACAGGTAACAGGGACAGATAATAGGGACAGGTAATAGGGACAGATAACAGGGACAGGTAACAGGGACAGGTAACAGGGACAGATAACAGGGACAGGTAACAGGGACAGATAATAGGGACAGATAACAGAGACAGGTAACAGGGACAGGTAACAGGGACAGGTAACAGGGACAGGTAACAGGGACAGATAACAGGGACAGGTAACAGGGACAGGTAACAGGGACAGGTAACAGGTAAAGGTAATAGGGACACGTAACAGGGACAGGTAACAGGAACAGATAACAGGGACAGATAACAGGGACAGATAACAGCACAGGTAACAGGGACAGATAACAGGTAAAGGTAACAGGGACAGATAACAGGGACAGGTAATACGGACATATAATAGGGACAGGTAACAGGGACAGGTAACAGGGACATATAATAGGGACAGGTAACAGGGACAGGTAACAGGACAGGTAACAGGGACAGATAACAGGGACAGGTAACAGATAACAGGAATAGGGACAGGTAACAGGAATAGGGACAGGTAACATATAACAGGAATAGGGACAGGTAACAGGAATAGGGACAGGTAACAGGAATAGGGACAGGTAACAGGAATAGGGACAGGTAACATATAACAGGAATAGGGACAGGTAACAGGAATAGGGACAGGTAACATATAACAGGAATAGGGACAGGTAACAGGAATAGGGACAGGTAACAGGGACAGGTAACAGGGACAGATAATACGGACATATAATAGGGACAGGTAACAGGGACAGGTAATAGGGACAGGTAACAGGGACAGGTAACAGGGACAGGTAACAGGGACAGATAACAGGGACAGGTAACAGGGACAGGTAACAGGGACAGATAATAGGGACAGGTAACAGGGACAGGTAACAGGGACAGGTAACAGGGACAGATAATAGGGACAGGTAATTGGGACAGGTAACAGGGACACGTAATTGGGACAGGTAACAGAGAAAGATAACAGGGACAGGTAACAGAGAAAGATAACAGGGACAGGTAACAAGGACAGGTAACAGGGACAGGTAACAGAGAAAGATAACAGGGACAGGTAACAAGGACAGGTAACAGGGACAGATAACAGGGACAGATAACAGGGACAGGTAACAGGGACAGATAATAGGGACAGGTAATTGGGACAGGTAACAGGGACACGTAATTGGGACAGGTAACAGAGAAAGATAACAGGGACAGGTAACAGAGAAAGATAACAGGGACAGGTAACAAGGACAGATAACAGGGACAGGTAACAGGGACAGATAACAGGGACAGATAACAGGGACAGGTAACAGGGACAGATAACAGGGACAGGTAACAGGGACAGGTAACAGGGACAGATAATAGGGACAGGTAACAGGGACAGGTAACAGGGACAGGTAACAGGGACAGATAATAGGGACAGGTAATTGGGACAGGTAACAGGGACACGTAATTGGGACAGGTAACAGAGAAAGATAACAGGGACAGGTAACAGAGAAAGATAACAGGGACAGGTAACAAGGACAGGTAACAGGGACAGATAACAGGGACAGATAACAGGGACAGGTTACAGGGACAGATAATAGGGACAGGTAATTGGGACAGGTAACAGGGACACGTAATTGGGACAGGTAACAGAGAAAGATAACAGGGACAGGTAACAGAGAAAGATAACGGACAGGTAACAGGGACAGATAACAGGGACAGATAACAGGGACAGGTAACAGGGACAGATAACAGGGGCAGGTAACAGGGACAGATAACAGGGACAGGTAACAGAGAATGATAACAGGGACAGGTAACAAGGACAGGTAACAGGGATAGGTAACAGGAATAGGGACAGGTGACAGGAACAGATAACAGGGACAGGTAACAGGGACATATAATAGGGACAGGTAACAGGGACATATAATAGGGACAGGTAACAGGGACAGGTAACAGGGACAGGTAACAGGGACATATAATAGGGACAGGTAACAGGGACATATAATAGGGACAGGTAACAGGGACATATAATAGGGACAGGTAACAGGGACAGGTAACAGGGACAGGTAACAGGGACAGGTAACAGGTAACAGATAACAGGAATAGGGACAGGTAACATATAACAGGGACAGGTAACAGCGACAGGTAACAGGGACAGATAACAGGGACAGGTAACAGGTAACAGATAACAGGAATAGGGACAGGTAACAGGAATAGGGACAGGTAACAGATAACAGGTACAGGTAACAGGAATAGGGACAGGTAACAGATAACATGGACAGGTAATAGGGACAGGTACAGGGAGAGGTAACTCGGTGTCACAGTACCTTGTTTCCAGCACTGCCGCTTCAGCATCTTTCCACGTGTCATCTGCAGGCAAGAGGTTTCAAGCATGCAGCAGGCCTCTGTTTTATGTGTGTTTGTTTCCTGTAGTCTCCTCCTACCTACTTCCTCCCTCTAGCTGCTCCTCCTACCTACTTCCTCCCTCTAGCTGCTCCTCCTACCTACTTCCTCCCTCTAGCTGCTCCTCCTACCTACTTCCTCCCTCTAGCTGCTCCTCCTACCTACTTCCTGTGGAGGGGTTTAAAGGGCAGACTGAGTTCTGACTCGGTCACCCTTACGTTGTTGTTCTGAGCAGTTCATTCTTTTGGTATTCCTGATTCCTAGGTATGTTCCGGCTTGTCTGTCCATCCATTCTGGTGTTGACCTGTGGCTCTGTCTGACTATACTCCTTGGCATTCCGATTTGGCTCAGATATCCTTTCTGGTGCAAACCTGTGGCTCTGGCTGACTACCTGCTCTGTGTATGACCTAGGCTTGTCTGACTACCCACTTTGGTGTTGACCTGGTGCTCTATCCACTGCGTATCCAGCATACATACGCTCCAGTGGATATCCTATCTGGTGCAAACCAGTGGCTCTGACTGACTACCCGCTCCGTGTATGACCTAGGCTTGTCTGACTACCCAGTCTGGTGTTGACCTGGGGCTCTATCCACTGCACATCCAGCATTCCATCGCTTCAGTGGATATCCTATCTGGTGCAAACCAGTGGCTCTGACTGACTACCCGCTCCGTGTATGACTTAGGCTTGTCTGACTACCCACTCTGGTGTTGACCTGGGGCTCTATCCACTGCACATCCAGCATTCCATCGCTTCAGTGGATATCCTATCTGGTGCAAACCTGTGGCTCTGGCTGACTACCTGCTCTGTGTATGACTTAGGCTTGTCTGACTACCCACTCTGGTGTTGACCTGGGGCTCTATCCACTGCACATACAGCATTCCATCGCTTCAGTGGATATCCTTTCTGGTGCAAACCCGTGGCTCTGACTGACTACCCACGCCGTGTATGACCTAGGCTTGTCTGACTATCCTATCTGGTGCTTACTAGAAGGCTCTGACTGTTTGCTCAGTTTGTTGTTCCGTTATTCAGACATCCTTCCTAGTACTGACCTGGGGCTCTAGCAGACTCACAGCTACTGACTGCAGGCTGAGTCAGTATCTCTTGGGCGTTACCTTACTGCGAGACTCCAGTGGGCTGAGGCCTAGTCTCTGACAGTGTGGTGAAGAGATTGGGAGACTGCTATTCCTGATACAGTACTCGCCGTTTCAGTCACCCACTGTGTGTTTATTTATATATTGCATTACTGTCATTATTCTCATAATAAAGGTTCTATTAACTATACCGTCTGACTCCTGGTTTTGCTTGCCAACCGTAACATTGAGACAGATAACAGGGACAGGTAATAAGGACAGATAAAAGGGACAGGTAACAGGGACAGGTAACAGGGACAGGTAATAAGGACAGATAAAAGGGACAGGTAACAGGGACAGGTAACAGGGACAGGTAACAGGGACAGATAACAGAGACAGGTAACAGGGACAGGTAACAGGGACAGGTAACATGGACAGATAACAGGGACAGGTAACATGGACAGATAACAGAGACAGATAAAAGGGACAGGTAACAGGGACAGGTAACAGGGACAGGTAACAGGGACAGATAACAGAGACAGGTAACAGGGACAGGTAACAGGGACAGGTAACATGGACAGATAACAGGGACAGGTAACATGGACAGATAACAGGGACAGGTAACATGGACAGATAACAGAGACAGATAATAGGGACAGGTAACAGAGACAGGTAACAGGGACAGGTAACATGGACAGATAACAGGGACAGGTAACAGAGACAGGTAACAGGGACAGGTAACAGGGACAGGTAACAGGGACAGATAACAGGGACAGATAACAGAGACAGGTAACAGGGACAGGTAACAGGGACAGGTAACATGGACAGATAACAGGGACAGGTAACAGGAACAGATAACAGGGACAGGTAACAGGGACAGATAATAGGGACAGATAACAGAGACAGGTAACAGGGACAGGTAACAGGGACAGGTAACAGGAACAGATAACAGGGACAGGTAACAGGGACAGATAACAGAGACAGGTAACTTGGACAGATAACAGGGACAGATAACAGAGACAGGTAACAGGGACAGGTAACAGGGACAGGTAACATGGACAGATAACAGGGACAGGTAACAGGAACAGATAACAGGGACAGGTAACAGGGACAGATAACAGGGACAGATAACAGAGACAGGTAACAGGACAGGTAACAGGAATAGGTAACAGGGGCAGGTAATAGGGACAGGTAACAGGGACAGATAACAGGGACAGGTAACAGGGACAGGTAACAGGACAGGTAACAGGAATAGGTAACAGGGGCAGGTAATAGGGACAGGTAACAGGGACAGATAACAGGGACAGGTAACAGGAACAGATAACAGGGACAGGTAACAGGGACAGATAACAGGGACAGGTAACAGGGACAGGTAACAGGACAGGTAACAGGAATAGTTAACAGGGGCAGGTAATAGGGACAGGTAACAGGGACAGATAACAGGGGCAGGTAACAGGGACAGGTAACAGGACAGGTAACAGGAATAGGTAACAGGGGCAGGTAATAGGGACAGGTAACAGGGACAGATAACAGGGGCAGGTAACAGGGACAGGTAACAGGACAGGTAACAGGAACAGGTAATAGGGACAGGTAACAGGGACAGATAACAGGGACAGGTAACAGGGACAGATAACAGGGACAGGTAACAGGGACAGGTAACAGGGACAGATAACAGGGACAGGTAACAGGGACAGGTAACAGGACAGGTAACAGGAATAGGTAACAGGGGCAGGTAATTGGGACAGATAACAGGGACAGATAACAGGGGCAGGTAACAGGGACAGGTAACAGGACAGGTAACAGGAATAGGTAACAGGGGCAGGTAATTGGGACAGGTAACAGGAATAAGGACAGGTAAAAGGGACAGGTAACAATTGCAGGTAACAGGGACATGTAACAGGGAAAGATAATTGGGTCAGGTAACAGGAATAGGGACAGGTAACACGGTGCCCGTGTATTGCTGGAGACATTTTGACACATGATTTCTGGTGCTTTCTTATTGGCTAGCGTGTGATTACTCCACCCAGTGGTAGCCTTTAAGTACTGTGCCCTGTCACTCATACAGGGCCCTTTCGTGGTGTTCCCGTTGCTTAGAGCTTGCTGCCGTTAACGTGTGATATCCTGTCTATGACCCGGACTGCCTGACTACTCTCTCTGATCCTGTTCCTGCTCCGTGTACTGAACCGGTCTGGCTGACGATCCTGCTCCGTGTACCAACCCGGCCTGGCTGACGTTCCTGCTCCGTGTACCAACCCGGCCTGGCTGACGTTCCTGCTCCGTGTACCAACCCGGCCTGGCTGACGTTCCTGCTCCGTGTATTGACTTGGATTGGCTGACGTTCCTGCTCCGTGTACCGACCCAGCCTGGCTGACGTTCCTGTTCTGTGCCTCCCATCCGGTGCCCTACCGTATCCGATAGAGAGTATCTCCTGTGCGCTGTCTTGAGCGTGCTGGCCCAGTTGGTTGCCTTGAGTACTGCATTACCGTTCCGTAACTGCGACCCATTTGTGCCTTGCTGCCTCCTTCCTCCTTACCCAGGGCTGACACTGATCTCGCTTGCTCTTTATACATTTGGCTTGTTATTGTTACCATTGTGGTTGGTCTCCTGGGTGCCTCAGTTAGTCTCCGCTCTTGTCAGTCGCCAGCAAGCCAAGCGCTCGTTACCAGGGCTGTCCGGTACTCACCCGGGTAGGAGCTATTCTTTAGCACATTATACGCTGGCTAGTCACTACTCCGTTATTGAGGTTGGTCTCCGGGGCGCCTCAGTCGGCTCTATCACCCGGAAGTTACCATCGAGCCTAGTGTTATTACATCCATTGTCCGGTACCGTTACCCTGGGTCACAGTCTGTGTGTATTCCTGGGCGTTCCGTTGTTCCGCCGGTTGCAGTACTACTGATGTCATGATCCATCTGGACCTCGCTCACCTTTCCTGGGCCTAGTCACTATTTTGGCACTCATCCACAGAGAGTGCTTCTTGGGCCTCTCTTTTAGGGCCTCCCAGCCTCCAGGCCTAATAGCATTTTCCATCAGTGTCGCACTATATTACATGAACTGTCCCTGACCTGTGTCAGTATATGTATTGCTCTCTGATATATGTATACTGGACCTGTGTGGGTTAATGTTATTTAGTAAACTGTTCTGTGTCAGTACTGTTTGTTAACTATTGCTGGACCCGCGAGGGTTACTTTATTCTGACTGGTTTCAATAAAACTGTGTTTTACCAATTTGCCTGCCTCTGAGTGTACTGAAAACTGTTACAGTACAAAAGGGCCATATCCTCAGACAGTACAGGTGATGGTAATACACAAAGTATCCATTGGAGGATGGATATACACGAGCAGCACATGGACCAGATGGCGCTGGTCATGCAGACCTTACTAGAGTGTACCACTCACTTAGATAAACCAGTACAGGCCTCGGTGGTCCCCCCAGTCATGACACCGGGTGCCCAATCTGTGAGGCAAGCAAACTCGAATAGAGGGTTAACTGCTACGGCTCCCTTACCGCTTAGATATGATGGTGAACCTACCCTGTGCAGAGGGATCATAAACCAGTTGGAGATTTTCCTAGAGTTAACTCCTCAAGCCTTTCCTAGTGACAGAAGTAAGGTCGGGCTCATGATTTCTTTGCTAACAGGCAGAGCACTGGAGTGGGCAAACCCCTTGTGGGAAGCAGAGAAACCATGTACTAAGAACTTTAATGAGTTCCTAAGAACATTTCGTAGAGTATTCAAAATCCCTGGAAGAGCCGCCTCTGCTGCCAAAAGATTGTTGGAGATCCGGCAGGGATCTCGTACCGTTGCAGAATACGCTATTGAATTTCGCAAATTGGCAGCGGAGGTGGGCTGGAATGATGAGGTGCTCATGGCAGCATTTGCACAGGGTCTCTGTGACCGTATCAAAGATGAGATAGCTGCCAGAGACTTGCCGAGTGATTTGGACGAGTTTATTGACTTTTCTATTCTAATCGATTCCCGCATTAGGGAGAGAATGGTGGCTAAAGACCATAGACAAAGGTCTAGAGAATGGGGATGACCGAGACAAAATTCCCCACCCATACCTCCCATGCCTCCTTAATGTAATCGTGAGAGCAGTGAACCTATGCAGTTAGGGTTCACTAGGTTGACCAAGGAGGAGAGGGCTCATCGCCGCAGACAGGGCCTCTGTCTGAATTGTGGCCAAGCTGGGCATGTGTTGCGTTCCTGCCCTACACAGCCGGGAAACTAACGCACCTAGAGTACCTTGGGGGACAGGCCCTAGGTGGCGTTCACACGTCCCTAGATCCGGCTAACCAAAAGCCTACTATTCAAGCTGTGATTTCCTGGGCAGAATTCTCGGTGGAGGTTCTGGCCCTAGTGTTCCGGCGCAGCTGGATATTTTATGGACAGCTCTTTTGCAGAATTACACAAGATTCCACTAATGGAGGAACAAGCTCCCTTGGCTATTGAAGCCATTGATGGCAGGCCATTAGTACCAGCTCTTATTACTAAGGAAACTATACCACTATCTATGTGCACTGGGGCACTCCACACTGAAAAACAACTTTTCAGATTATCCAGTCTCCTCACCATACAGTGATCCTGGGGTTCCCATGACTCCATATGCACAATCCTAGGTTCAGTTGGCGAAATTGTGAAATAATGGCCTGGTCTGAATACTGTGATACGCATTGCATTTCTCATCCTATCAAGATTCTGTGTACCCCCCCCCCCCTCTGTGCCAGCTGAATACCACCAATTCAGTGACGTTTTTAGCAAGGGGGAGGCTAGCGCTTTGCCAGTTCATAAGGCCTACGATTGTGCTATTGATCTGCCTCCTGGCGCCGTTCTCCTCAGAGTCGGACTTATCCGTTGTTCTGCGAGGAGAATAGGGCCATGGAGGAATACATTTCAGATGCCCTTGAGAGGGGATTTATCAGGAAGTCATCCTCACCCACGGGGGCTGGTTTCTTCTTTGTCAAAAAGAAAAATGGTAAGTTACGACCCTGTATTGATTATCATGGCCTGAATAAACTCATGGCCAAAAACGCATATCCGATATCGCTCATCACAGAACTGTTTGACAGGTTAAAGGGTTCCTCCATTTTCACCAAATTGGACTTACGTGCAGCTTATAACCTGATTAGGATAAGATCCGGGGATGTCACTATGGACACTATGAATACCTGGTAATGCCATTTGGGCTGTGTAATGCTCCCTCAGTGTTCCAAGATGTGTCCACAGTTCTGTCTAGACTCCGTGAAAACAAACTTTACTGTAAGATCGAGAAGTTTGAATTTCACAAGCCTATGGTCCCTTTCCTAAGCTTTGTGATCTCCAAAGATGGTATTGCAATGGACAAGGAGAAGCTGGCAGAGGTCCTGCAGTGGTCACATCTAGTGTTGAGCGAGCACCCCGATGCTCGGGTGCTCGGGTGCTCTGACCGAGCACCCCCTGAGGCTCGAGTGCTCGGCCGAGCACCCGAGCCCCATTGAAATGAATGGGGCGACACCAGGCACCCCCTGCTCTGATGAGGGGAGGGTGCCTGGTCAATGCCCCCTTCATCTCCGCTATGCCCCCTTCATCTCCGAATGCCCCCTTCATCTCCGCAATGTCCCCCTTCATCTCCGAATTGCCCGTCTTCCACAATGTGCCCCTTCATCTCCGCTATGCCCCTCTTTCACAATGTGCCCCTTCATCTCCGCTATGCCCCTCTTCCACAATGTGCCCCTTCATCTCCGCTATGCCCCTCTTCCACAATGTGCCCCTTCATCTCCGCTATGCCCCTCTTCCACAATGTCCCCCTTCATCTCCTCTATGCCATAGAGGAGATGAAGGGGGACATTGTGGAAGAGGGGCATAGCGGAGATGAAGGGGCACATTGTGGAAGAGGGGCATAGCGGAGATGAAGGGGCACATTGTGGAAGACGGGCATAGCGGAGATGAAGGGGGACATTGTGGAAGAGGGGCATAGAGTCTATGCCCCTCTTCCACAATGTCCCCCTTCATCTCCGCAATGCCCCCTTCATCTCCGCAATGCCCCTGTACCTCCAGTCCCTGGTGGTCCAGCGGAGCTTCTTCGGATCTGTGCCTCTTCCGGCACAGATCCCCGCCACCCGAACATGGCGGGAGAGCACATGGCGGTACTCGACGAGTACCGCCATGTGCCGAGCAGAGCGATGCTCGAGCCGATCCGAGCATCGGCCGAGCACGCTCGCTCATCACTAGTCACATCCTAAGGGTCTCAAGGCTATCCAACGTTTTCTTGGCTTTGCCAACTATTATAGGAAATTCATTCTGAATTTTTCCACCATTGTAAAGCCACTGTCTGATCTCACACACAAGGGCGCTAACCCGTCCCAGTGGTCTCAGACAGCTGAACTTGCCTTCGAGTCGCTGAAATCCGCATTTGCTTCTGCTCCTGTACTGTCCCACCCTAACCCTTCCCTTCCATTCACTTTAGAGGTCGATGCCACTTAAACTGGGGTAGGGGCAGTGTTGTCACAACGTCTGGACCATGGGAGTGGACTAAGGCCGTGTGGGTCTTTCTCTAAGAAGTTATTCAGCACCCAGAGCCATTATGAGATTGGGGACAGAGAGCTGTTGGCAATTATTCTAGCCCTTAAAGAATGCCGACACCTGCTTGAGGGTACTAGAACTCCGGTATTGATTTTGACTCACCATAAAAATTTAACATACCTTTCTGAGGCAAAGAGATTGTCCTCTCGGCAGGCCAGATGGGCCTTGTTCCTATCCCGTTTTAATTTCATTGTATCCTGCCTGCCTGGCTCCAAGAATATCAGGGCAGATGCTCTGTCCAGGCAATTTGGCCCTGAAACTGAGGTTGATGAAGCTCCAGTACCCATTATTCAGCCAGATCGCATTTCGGCCACCTTGCCTACTAGCATCACTTCAACACTGGGGGAGGAGAATCTTGCTACCCAGGCTACCGCACTCCCTGGTACCCCGGTGGGCAAGTGTTTTGTGGCTGAACCATTCCGTACCCGCCTACTCGACACCTACCATGCATCTCGGGCAGCTGGGCATGTAGACAGGGACCAGTTGATCTGGTCTCTTTAGCAGTTATTCTGGTGGCCTTCCTTACGTGCTGACTGCACCACCTACACGGCAGCTTGCACCATTTGTGCCCGTGCCAAGTCCCCTAGGCACCTCCCTGTTGGCCTACTTCAACCAGTGCCTAATGGCGGGTGTCCCTGGCCCATGTCTCGTTTGACTTCCTGGGAGAATTGCCTGTGTCTAAGGGATATTCATTTATTCTGATGGTGGTCGACAGATTCTCTAAGATGGCACACTTTGTGCACCTTCCTGGCCTTCCCACTGCCCAGGAACTGGCTGTTGTCTTTGCCCGAGAAGTGTTTCAGTTGCATGGTGTACCCAGGGTGCTGGTATCTGACCAAGGGAGCCAATTTGTGTCCAGGTTTTGGAGGGCATTCTGTGATCAGATGGGTATACAACTATCCTTTTCTTCTGCCTACGATCCCCAGACCAATGGGGCCGCCGAGCGTGCCAATCAAGGTTTGGAACAATTCCTACGCTGTTTTGTGTCTGATCATCATGACAATTGGGCCGACCTGTTGCCATGGGCAGAGTTTGCCAGGAATTGTGGGGTTAATTCATCGTCAGGGAGCTCCCCGTTTCTCATCAATTACTGTTTTTAACCATGCTTGCTCCCGGACTCATTTCAGACGTAGCAAATTCCAGCTCTGGATGAGCATATAGAGCAACTCCGCTCCACTTGAGCACAGGTACACAGGACCCTTAGTGCTTCGTTCCAGCGTTATCAGCATCACGCTAATCGCAGACGGCTGCTGGCGGTCTCCTTCCAGGTTGGGGACAGGGTATGGCTTTCCTCCAGAAACCTCAATCTGCAGGTTCCATGTAATAAGTTGGCTCCTTGGTTTGTCGGTCCCTTTAAAGTTATCCGCAAGATTAACCCAGTTTCTTATGCTTTGGATCTATCAGCATCCATGCGGATTCATAATGTGTTCCACATATCCCTGCTGAAGCCTTTAGTTTGCAACCGTTACACTACTACTCCTATGGTTCCTGTGCCTGTGCAGGTACAAGGTCAGGAGGAGTACAAAGTACAAAGCATAATTGACTCCAGGAGATTTCGAGGAAAGTTGCAATATTTGGTTCACTGGAAGGGCTATGGCCCTGAAGAACGTTCCTGGGTTGACCAGAATGACCTCCATGCTCCCAGACTACTGTGCAGGTTTCATGCTAAGTACCCTCAGAAGCCGGCTCATCCTCTCGGGAGGGGGGTCTTTGAGAGGGGGGTATTATCACGGTACCCGTGTATTGCTGGCGACATTTTGACACATGATTTCTGATGCTTTCTTATTGGCTAGCGTGTGATTACTCCACCCAGTGGTAGCCTTTAAGTACTGTGCCCTGTCACTCATACAGGGCCCTTTCGTGGTGTTCCCGTTGCTTAGAGCTTGCTGCCGTTAACGTGTGATATCCTGTGTATGACCTGGACTGCCTGACTACTCTCTACTGCCTGGTGTTCCAGTTCTGTGACCCTTGACTGCTCTGGAGCCCCATCGACCCCTCCTCGATCCGCATCCTTCGAAGTAAAGTCAACTATACCGGGGTTTGATGCCACTTTGAGTTGAACACTGGACCGTTTATCTGCTTGACAGGTGCATCCGACGGTGCCAGTATGGCATCAATATCACAGTGCCTGTGATCCTCCTCTGTCACTCTCACTTGTGGTGTGCTCTGATTTGCTGAGTCGGTTTGGCCTGCCCCCGATGACCTTTTTATGCCTGGCCGTGACACCTGTCAGGTGCTCTTTCGTGGTGTTTCAGAGCCAGTATTGCTGTTGCTGTGTTCC
Organism: Rhinophrynus dorsalis; assembly: GCA_037306005.1. Taxonomy (NCBI): domain Eukaryota; kingdom Metazoa; phylum Chordata; class Amphibia; order Anura; family Rhinophrynidae; genus Rhinophrynus; species Rhinophrynus dorsalis. The sequence continues at coordinate 4,144,663 of CM074721.1, forward strand.
TGATTCCTGAGTACCGATTTGGCCTGTTTTGACTACGCTCCTGTGTTCCTGCTCGTGATTGACCCGGCTTGTCTGAGAACCGTCTCCGTGATCTGACCCGGCTTGGCTGATGTTCCTGCTCGTGATTGACCCGGCTTGTCTGAGAACCACCTCAGTGATCTGACCCGGCCTGGCTGACTTCCTGCTCCGTGACCTGAACCGGCTTGTTCCAGTGACCTGCTTTGTTCCTGCTACCTGCTCCTGTTGTCACCGCAGCAACATTCTGACTTCCGCTGTGCCTGCCTACCGGGCTGATCGTGTAACCTCCTTAACTCTTGCAGTGCCTAGTCTCCAGTGCTGAGTCTCCGTTCTCACTTGCAGAGCTGTGCTTCCGTTACTGAGCCCTCCTTTGTACTTGCAGAGCTATTCCTCTAGTACTGAGCTTTCGATCCTTAAAGCTGCAATTTAACCCTTGCTGTGCTGCCGCCTCCTTAGCTGAGCCTTCTCACACCTGTACTGAGCCTACGCTAATATATCGTTACTTCTGCTGAGCCGCTGCGTATATGCCTGGTCTGGTTGGCGGCTCACCCTGTCAACCGCAGAGTAGTCGAGTTTGTTAACGCGCCAGGTGAGGCGCTATTGGCTCTTACTCAAACGCAGGGTTCTCCGGTTTACGCCCGTGGGGGCTATTGGCTTCATCGTTTGCAGTGTATTGTGCTCTCCGTTGTTACGCCCGTGGGGGCTACTGGCTCAAGCTCTTGCAGGTTGTCTCCGGTATACGTCCGGGAAAGGCTATTGGCTCAAACTACTCCTATGTAGTTGGTCTCCGTTATTACGACCGTGGGAGCTATTTGCAAGCTCTTGCAGTGCAAGCTACTACTGTTGTTACGCCTGTGGGGGCTACCGACTCATGCACTTACAGATTAAGTTGTATCCGTTGTTACGCCCGTGGGGGCTATTCTGTGCCACTTTTCTGCTGATTCTACCTCTGGTCTAGTACTGTCTAGCAGCTTCCCAGCCTTTAGAACTTTAGGTGTTACTCCATCTACACCTAATGCTGCTTCATCACCATATTGGGAGTGCCAAACACCACAACACAGACTGACTAATTATTGCATTTAAAACTTGATTTGTTTCTCTACTGTGTGCCTGTCCTGAGACAGTATATGTGATAACTCTGTTTCTGTATACTGGGCCTGTGGGGGCATATCTGTATATATTTCACTATTATTTTGTGTTGCCTGTAGAGGGTGATCTTTCATCTTAATTCTCATTTAATAAAACTGTGTTTTATTCTACCAGCTAGTCTGAGAGTCTTAAAAAACCGTTACAGTCGAGAAGGAGAGACCTGGGAACGACAGCGGAAGGCAATGCGGTCCCTTTCAAGCTTCCGTTACACCTGGGTTATTCTACCCTCTAATGTGAGTAAAATGGAGTATCTCAGCGATAACACATGTAACAGTGAAGATTAGTGGACAGTACTGTGTGGTGCATCTGTTACACTAATTCCACACACCATCAGCTGTCTCCTTAAATCTTTAATTGCTGGAATGCTCACCTACCTGGTGACATAGGATGTTTAGTCTGAAAAGAGATCCCCTCCCCGTTGCCTCACTCCAGCAATTCACTACAAAATTACATGGGATGTGCCCTTTCACCATCCTACACACCAATGTGTATCCTGACACAAGGGGTGTATGGAGGAGATCTATAACCTAACACTAGGGTTGTATGGTGGGCATCTTGTCACAGTGCCTTACCTCGGCCTGCGCCATTCGGCCGGGAGCAGGGTTCGGGACTGATGCTCTGGTGTCACTAGCCGCGTCCCTCTCTGCCTGCGGGCTGGCCGCGTTTGGTTCATTGTTACTGGCATCATGAATCAGGATCTGTAACCTGACACTAGGGGTGTATAGAGGAGATCTATAACCTGACACTAGGGGTGTATAGAGGGGACCTCTAACCTGACACTAGAGGTGTATAGAGGGCATCTGTAACCAGACACTAAGGTTGTATGGAGGGGATCTGTAACCTGACACTAGAGGTGGATGGTGGGGATCCATAACCTGACACTAGAGGTGTATATAGGAGATCTATAACCTGACACTAGAGGTGTATAGAAGGGATCTGTAACCTGACACTAGAGGTGTATATAGGAGATCTATAACCTGACACTAGGGGTGTATAGAGGATATCTATAACCTGACACTAGGGGTGTATATAGGAGATCTATAACCTGACACTAGGGGTGTATAGAGGAGATCTGTAACCTGACACTAGGGATGTATAGAGGAGATCTATAACCTGACACTAGAGGTGTATAGAGGGGATCTATAACCTGACACTTGAGGTGTATAGAGGAGATCTATAACCTGACACTAGAGGTGTATAGAGGGGATCTATAACCTGACACTTGAGGTGCATATATAGGAGATCTATAACCTGACACTGAAGGTGTATAGAGGAGATCTATAACACTAGGGGTGTATAGAGGGGATCTGTAACCTGACACTTGTGGTGTATGGAGGGGATCTGTAACCTGACACTAGTGGTGTATTGAGGGCATCTGTAACCTGACAACTAGAGGTGTATAGAGGGATCTGTAACCTGACACTAGAGATGTATAGAGGGATCTGTAACCTGACACTAGAAGTGTATAGAGGAGATCTATAACAATAGAGGTGTATGGGGGGATCTGTAACCTGACACTAGAGGTGTATGGAGGGTATCTGTAACCTGACACTAGAGGTGTATAGAGGAGATCTATAACCTGACACTAGAGGTGTATGGAGGGGATCTGTAACCTGACACTAGGGGTGTAAAGAGGAGATCAATAACCTGACAATAGAGGTGTATAGAGGAGATCTATAACCTGACAGTAGAGGTGTATAGAGGGGATCTATAATAATAGAGGTGTATAGAGGGGATCTGTAACCTGCCACTAGAGGTGCATAGAGGGGATCTGTAACCTGACACTTGTGGTGTATGGAGGGGATCTGTAACCTGACACTAGAGGTGTATAGAGGGGATCTGCAACCTGACACTAGGGGTGTATAGAGGGGATCTGTAACCTGACACTAGAGGTGTATGGAGCGGATCTGTAACCTGACACTAGAGGTGTATAGAGGTGATCTATAACCTGACATAGAGGTGTATAGAGGGGATCTGTAACCTGACACTAGAGGTGTATAGAGGATGTCTATAACCTGACACTAGGGGTGTATGGAGAAGATCTGTAACCTGACACTAGAGGTGTATGGAGGGGATCTGTAACCTGACACTAGAGGTGTATAGAGGAGATATATAAGCTGACACTAGAGGTGTATAGAGGAGATCTATAACCTGACACTAGGGGTGTATGGAGGGGATCTGTAACCTGACACTAGAGATGTATGGAGGGGATCTGTAACCTGACACTAGGGGTGTATAGAGGAGACATATAAGCTGACACTAGAGGTGTATAGAGGGGATCTGTAACCTGACATAGAGGTGTATAGAGGGGATCTGTAACCTGACACTACAGGTGCATAGAGGAGATCTGTAACCTGACACTAGAGGTGTATGGAGGGGATCTGTAACCTGACACTAGGGGTTTATAGAGGAGATCTATAAGCTGACACTAGAGGTGTATGGAGGGGATCTGTAACCTGACACTAGAGGTGTATAGAGGAGATCTATAACCTGACACTAGAGGTGTATATAGGAGATCTATAACCTGACACTAGAGGTGTATATAGGAGATCTATAACCTGACACTAGAGGTGTATATAGGAGATCTATAACCTGACACTAGGGGTGTATAGAGGAGATCTATAACCTGACACCAGGGGTGTATAGAGGTGATCTGTAACCTGCCACTAGAGGTGTATAGAGGGGATCTGTAACCTGACACTAGGGGTGTATAGAGGAGATCTATAACCTAACACTAGAGTTGTATAGAGGAGATCTATAACCTGACATAGAGGTGTATAGAGGGGATCTGTAACTTGACACTAGAGGTGTATGGAGGGGATCTGTAACCTGACACTAGAGGTGTATAGAGGAGATCTATAACCTAACACTAGAGTTGTATAGAGGAGATCTATAACCTGACACTAGAGGTGTATGGAGGGGATCTGTAACCTGACACTAGGGGTGTATAGAGGAGATCAATAACCTGACACTAGAGGTGTATAGAGGAGATCTATAACCTGACAGTAGAGGTGTATAGAGGGGATCTATAACAATAGAGGTGTATAGGGAGGATCTGTAACCTGCCACTAGAGGTGCATAGAGGGGATCTGTAACCTGACACTTGTGGTGTATGGAGGGGATCTATAACCTGACACTAGGGGTGTATATAGGAGATCTATAACCTGACATTAGGGGTGTATAGAGGAGATCTGTAACCTGACACTAGGGGTGTATAGAGGAGATCTATAACCTGACACTAGAGGTGTATAGAGGGGATCTATAACCTGACACTAGGGGTGTATATAGGAGATCTATAACCTGACACTAGGGGTGTATAGAGGGGATCTGTAACCTGACACTTGTGGTGTATGAAGGGGATCTGTAACCTGACACTAGAGATGTATAGAGGGATCTGTAACCTGACACTAGAAGTGTATAGAGGGGATCTATAACCTGACATAGAGGTGTATAGAGGAGATCTATAACAATAGAGGTGTATGGTGGGATCTGTAACCTGACACTAGAGGTGTATAGAGGAGATCTATAACCTAACACTAGAGTTGTATAGAGGAGATCTATAACCTGACACTAGAGGTGTATGGAGGGGATCTGTAACCTGACACTAGGGGTGTATAGAGGAGATCTATAACCTGACAGTAGAGGTGTATAGAGGGGATCTATAACAATAGAGGTGTATAGAGGGGATCTATAACAATAGAGGTGTATAGAGGGGATCTATAACAATAGAGGTGTATAGAGGGGATCTATAACAATAGAGGTGTATAGGGGGGATCTGTAACCTGCCACTAGAGGTGCATAGAGGGGATCTGTAACCTGACACTTGTGGTGTATGGAGGGGATCTGTAACCTGACACTAGAGGTGTATAGAGGGGATCTGCAACCTGACACTAGGGGTGTATAGAGGGGATCTGTAACCTGACACTAGAGGTGTATGGAGCGGATCTGTAACCTGACACTAGAGGTGTATAGAGGAGATCTATAACCTGACACTAGAGGTGTATAGAGGGGATCTATAACCTGACACTAGAGGTGTATAGAGGATATCTATAACCTGACACTAGAGGTGTATAGAGGGGATCTGCAACCTGACACTAGGTGTGTATAGAGGGGATCTGTAACCTGACACTAGAGGTGTATGGAGCGGATCTGTAACCTGACACTAGAGGTGTATAGAGGTGATCTATAACCTGACATAGAGGTGTATAGAGGGGATCTGTAACCTGACATAGAGGTGTATAGAGGGGATCTGTAACCTGACACAACAGGTGCATAGAGGAGATCTGTAACCTGACACTAGAGGTGTATAGAGGAGATCTATAACCTGACACTAGGGGTGTATGGAGGGGATCTGTAACCTGATACTAGAGATGTATGGAGGGGATCTGTAACCTGACACTTGGGGTGTATAGAGGAGACCTATAAGCTGACACTAGAGGTGTATAGAGGGGATCTGTAACCTGACATAGAGGTGTATAGAGGGGATCTGTAACCTGACACTACAGGTGCATAGAGGAGATCTGTAACCTGACACTAGAGGTGTATGGAGGGGATCTGTAACCTGACACTAGGGGTTTATAGAGGAGATCTATAAGCTGACACTAGAGGTGTATGGAGGGGATCTGTAACCTGACACTAGAGGTGTATAGAGGAGATCTATAACCTGACACTAGAGGTGTATATAGGAGATCTATAACCTGACACTAGAGGTGTATATAGGAGATCTATAACCTGACACTAGAGGTGTATATAGGAGATCTATAACCTGACACTAGGGGTGTATAGAGGAGATCTATAACCTGACACTAGAGGTGTATAGAGGGGATCTGTAACCTGCCACTAGAGGTGTATAGAGGGGATCTGTAACCTGACACTAGGGGTGTATAGAGGAGATCTATAACCTAACACTAGAGTTGTATAGAGGAGATCTATAACCTGACATAGAGGTGTATAGAGGGGATCTGTAACTTGACACTAGAGGTGTATAGAGGAGATCTATAACCTAACACTAGAGTTGTATAGAGGAGATCTATAACCTGACACTAGAGGTGTATGGAGGGGATCTGTAACCTGACACTAGGGGTGCATAGAGGAGATCAATAACCTGACACTAGAGGTGTATAGAGGAGATCTATAACCTGACAGTAGAGGTGTATAGAGGGGATCTATAACAATAGAGGTGTATAGGGGGGATCTGTAACCTGCCACTAGAGGTGCATAGAGGGGATCTGTAACCTGACACTTGTGGTGTATGGAGGGGATCTGTAACCTGACACTAGAGGTGTATAGAGGGGATGTGTAACCTGACACTATGTGTGTATAGAGGGGATCTGTAACCTGACACTAGAGGTGTATGGAGCGGATCTCTAACCTGACACTAGAGGTGTATAGAGGTGATCTATAACCTGACATAGAGGTGTATAGAGGAGATCTATAACCTGACATAGAGGTGTATAGAGGTGATCTGTAACCTGACACTAGAGGTGTATAGAGGATATCTATAACCTGACACTAGGGGTGTATGGAGGGGATCTGTAACCTGACACCAGAGGTGTATGGAGGTGATCTGTAACCTGACACTAGGGGTGTATAGAGGAGATCTATAAGCTGACACTAGAGGTGTATAGAGGGGATCTGTAACCTGACATAGAGGTGTATAGAAGGGATCTATAACAATAGAGGTGTATAGGGAGGATCTGTAACCTGCCACTAGAGGTGCATAGAGGGGATCTGTAACCTGACACTTGTGGTGTATGGAGGGGATCTATAACCTGACACTAGGGGTGTATATAGGAGATCTATAACCTGACACTAGGGGTGTATAGAGGAGATCTGTAACCTGACACTAGGGGTGTATAGAGGAGATCTATAACCTGACACTAGAGGTGTATAGAGGGGATCTATAACCTGACACTTGAGGTGTATAGAGGGGATCTGTAACCTGACACTAGAGGTGTATAGAGGATATCTATAACCTGACACTAGGGGTGTATGGAGGGGATCTGTAACCTGACACTAGAGGTGTATAGAGGAGATCTATAAGCTGACACTTGAGGTGTATATAGGAGATCTATAACCTGACACTGAAGGTGTATAGAGGAGATCTATAACACTAGGGGTGTATAGAGGGGATCTGTAACCTGACACTTGTGGTGTATGAAGGGGATCTGTAACCTGACACTAGAGATGTATAGAGGGATCTGTAACCTGACACTAGAAGTGTATAGAGGGGATCTATAACAATAGAGGTGTATGGTGGGATCTGTAACCTGACACTAGAGGTGTATAGAGGGGATCTGTAACCTGACACTAGAGGTGTATAGAGGAGATCTATAACCTAACACTAGAGTTGTATAGAGGAGATCTATAACCTGACACTAGAGGTGTATGGAGGGGATCTGTAACCAGACACTAGGGGTGTATAGAGGAGATCTATAACCTGACAGTAGAGGTGTATAGAGGGGATCTATAACAATAGAGGTGTATAGAGGGGATCTATAACAATAGAGGTGTATAGAGGGGATCTGTAACCTGCCACTAGAGGTGCATAGAGGGGATCTGTAACCTGACACTTGTGGTGTATGGAGGGGATCTGTAACCTGACACTAGAGGTGTATAGAGGGGATCTGCAACCTGACACTAGGGGTGTATAGAGGGGATCTGTAACCTGACACTAGAGGTGTATGGAGCGGATCTGTAACCTGACACTAGAGGTGTATAGAGGAGATCTATAACCTGACACTAGGGGTGTATAGAGGAGATCTATAACCTGACACTAGGGGTGTATAGAGGAGATCTATAACCTGACACTAGAGGTGTATAGAGGGGATCTATAACCTGACACTAGAGGTGTATAGAGGATATCTATAACCTGACACTAGAGGTGTATAGAGGGGATCTGCAACCTGACACTAGGTGTGTATAGAGGGGATCTGTAACCTGACACTAGAGGTGTATGGAGCGGATCTGTAACCTGACACTAGAGGTGTATAGAGGTGATCTATAACCTGACATAGAGGTGTATAGAGGGGATCTGTAACCTGACACTAGAGGTGTATAGAGGATATCTATAACCTGACACTAGGGGTGTATGGAGGGGATCTGTAACCTGACACTAGAGGTGTATGGAGGGGATCTGTAACCTGACACTAGAGGTGTATAGAGGAGATATATCAGCTGACACTTAAGGTGTATAGAGGGGATCTGTAACCTGACATAGAGGTGTATAGAGGGGATCTGTAACCTGACACAACAGGTGCATAGAGGAGATCTGTAACCTGACACTAGAGGTGTATAGAGGAGATCTATAACCTGACACTAGGGGTGTATGGAGGGGATCTGTAACCTGACACTAGAGATGTATGGAGGGGATCTGTAACCTGACACTTGGGGTGTATAGAGGAGACCTATAAGCTGACACTAGAGGTGTATAAAGGGGATCTGTAACCTGACATAGAGGTGTATAGAGGGGATCTGTAACCTGACACTACAGGTGCATAGAGGAGATCTGTAACCTGACACTAGAGGTGTATGGAGGGGATCTGTAACCTGACACTAGGGGTGTATAGAGGAGATATATAAGCTGACACTAGAGGTGTATAGTGGGGATCTATAACCTGACACTAGAGGTGTATAGAGGAGATCTATAACCTGACACTAGAGGTGTATAGAGGGGATCTGTAACCTGACACTAGGGGTGTATAGAGGGGATCTATAACCTGACACTAGAGGTGTATAGAGGAGATCTATAACCTGACACTAGAGGTGTATAGAGGAGATCTATAACCTGACACTAGGGGTGTATGGAGGGGATCTGTAACCTGACACTAGAGGTGTATGGAGCGGATCTGTAACCTGACACTAGAGGTGTATAGAGGTGATCTATAACCTGACACTAGAGGTGTATGGAGGGGATCTGTAACCTGACACTAGGGGTTTATAGAGGAGATCTATAAGCTGACACTAGAGGTGTATGGATGGGATCTGTAACCTGACACTAGGGGTGTATAGAGGAGATCTATAAGCTGACACTAGAGGTGTATAGAGGGGATCTGTAACCTGACATAGAGGTGTATAGAGGGAATCTGTAACCTGACACTACAGGTGCATAGAGGAGATCTGTAACCTGACACTAGAGGTGTATGGAGGGGATCTGTAACCTGACACTAGGGGTTTATAGAGGAGATCTATAAGCTGACACTAGAGGTGTATAGAGGGGATCTGTAACCTGACACTAGAGTTGTATAGAGGGGATCTGTAACCTGACACTAGGGGTGTATAGAGGGGATCTATAACCTGACACTACAGGTGCATAGAGGAGATCTGTAACCTGACACTAGGGGTGTATAGAGGAGATATATAAGCTGACACTAGAGGTGTATAGTGGGGATCTATAACCTGACACTACAGGTGTATAGACGGGATCTGTAACATGACACTAGAGTTGTATAGAGGGGATCTGTAACCTGACACTAGGGGTGTATAGAGGGGATCTATAACCTGACACTACAGGTGCATAGAGGAGATCTGTAACCTGACACTAGGGGTGTATAGAGGAGATATATAAGCTGACACTAGAGGTGTATAGTGGGGATCTATAACCTGACACTAGAGGTGTATAGAGGAGATCTATAACCTGACACTAGAGGTGTATAGAGGGGATCTGTAACCTGACACTAGGGGTGTATAGAGGGGATCTATAACCTGACACTAGAGGTGTATAGAGGAGATATATAACCTGACACTAGAGGTGTATAGAGGAGATCTATAACCTGACACTAGGGGTGTATGGAGGAGATCTGTAACCTGACACTAGAGGTGTATGGAGCGGATCTGTAACCTGACACTAGAGGTGTATAGAGGTGATCTATAACCTGACATAGAGGTGTATAGAGGGGATCTGTAACCTGACACTAGAGGTGTATAGAGGATATCTATTACCTGACACTAGGGGTGTATGGAGGGGATCTGTAACCTGACACTAGAGGTGTATGGAGGGGATCTGTAACCTGACACTAGAGGTGTATAGAGGAGATATATAAGCTGACACTAGAGGTGTATAGAGGGGATCTGTAACCTGACATAGAGGTGTATAGAGGGGATCTGTAACCTGACACAACAGGTGCATAGAGGAGATCTGTAACCTGACACTAGAGGTGTATAGAGGAGATCTATAACCTGACACTAGGGGTGTATGGAGGGGATCTGTAACCTGACACTAGAGATGTATGGAGGGGATCTGTAACCTGACACTAGGGGTGTATAGAGGAGACCTATAAGCTGACACTAGAGGTGTATAGAGGGGATCTGTAACCTGACATAGAGGTGTATAGAGGGGATCTGTAACCTGACACTACAGGTGCATAGAGGAGATCTGTAACCTGACACTAGAGGTGTATGGAGGGGATCTGTAACCTGACACTAGGGGTTTATAGAGGAGATCTATAAGCTGACACTAGAGGTGTATGGAGGTTATCTGTAACCTGACACTAGAGGTGTATATAGGAGATCTATAACCTGACACTAGAGGTGTATATAGGAGATCTATAATCTGACACTAGGGGTGTATAGAGGAGATCTATAACCTGACACCAGGGGTGTATAGAGGAGATCTATAACCTGACACTAGAGGTGTATAGAGGGGATCTGTAACCTGCCACTAGAGGTGTATAGAGGGGATCTGTAACCTGACACTAGAGGTGTATAGAGGAGATCTATAACCTGACATAGAGGTGTATAGAGGGAATCTGTAACTTGACACTAGAGGTGTATGGAGGGGATCTGTAACCTGACACTAGAGGTGTATGGAGGGGATCTGTAACCTGACACTAGAGGTGTATAGAGGAGATCTATAACCTAACACTAGAGTTGTATAGAGGAGATCTATAACCTGACACTAGAGGTGTATGGAGGGGATCTGTAACCTGACACTAGGGGTGTATAGAGGAGATCAATAACCTGACACTAGAGGTGTATAGAGGAGATCTATAACCTGACAGTAGAGGTGTATAGAGGGGATCTATAACAATAGAGGTGTATAGGGGGGATCTGTAACCTGCCACTAGAGGTGCATAGAGGGGATCTGTAACCTGACACTAGAGGTGTATAGAGGGGATGTGTAACCTGACACTAGGTGTGTATAGAGGGGATCTGTAACCTGACACTAGAGGTGTATGTAGCGGATCTGTAACCTGACACTAGAGGTGTATAGAGGTGATCTATAACCTGACATAGAGGTGTATAGAGGAGATCTATAACCTGACATAGAGGTGTATAGAAGGGATCTGTAACCTGACACTAGAGGTGTATAGAGGATATCTATAACCTGACACTAGGGGTGTATGGAGGGGATCTGTAACCTGACACTAGAGGTGTATAGAGGAGATCTGTAACCTAACACTAGAGTTGTATAGAGGAGATCTATAACCTGACACTAGAGGTGTATGGAGGGGATCTGTAACCTGACACTAGGGGTGTATAGAGGAGATCAATAACCTGACACTAGAGGTGTATAGAGGAGATCTATAACCTGACAGTAGAGGTGTATAGAGGGGATCTATAACAATAGAGGTGTATAGGGGGGATCTGTAACCTGACACTAGAGGTGTATGGAGGGGATCTGTAACCTGACACTAGAGGTGTATAGAGGAGATATATAAGCTGACACTAGAGGTGTATAGAGGGGATGTGTAACCTGACACTAGGTGTGTATAGAGGGGATCTGTAACCTGACACTAGAGGTGTATGTAGCGGATCTGTAACCTGACACTAGAGGTGTATAGAGGTGATCTATAACCTGACATAGAGGTGTATAGAGGAGATCTATAACCTGACATAGAGGTGTATAGAAGGGATCTGTAACCTGACACTAGAGGTGTATAGAGGATATCTATAACCTGACACTAGGGGTGTATGGAGGGGATCTGTAACCTGACACTAGAGGTGTATGGAGGTGATCTGTAACCTGACACTAGGGGTGTATAGAGGAGATCTATAAGCTGACACTAGAGGTGTATAGAGGGGATCTGTAACCTGACATAGAGGTGTATAGAGGGGATCTGTAACCTGACACTACAGGTGCATAGAGGAGATCTGCAACCTGACACTAGAGGTGTATGGAGGGGATCTGTAACCTGACACTAGGGGTTTATAGAGGAGATCTATAAGCTGACACTAGAGGTGTATGGAGGGGATCTGTAACCTGACACTAGTGGTGTATAGAGGAGATCTATAACCTGACACTACAGGTGTATAGACAGGATCTGTAACCTGACACTAGAGTTGTATAGAGGGGATCTGTAACCTGACACTAGGGGTGTATACAGGGGATCTATAACCTGACACTACAGGTGCATAGAGGAGATCTGTAACCTGACACTAGGGGTGTATAGAGGAGATCTATAAGCTGACACTAGAGGTGTATAGTGGGGATCTATAACCTGACACTAGAGGTGTATAGAGGAGATCTATAACCTGACACTAGAGGTGTATAGAGGGGATCTGTAACCTGACACTAGGGGTGTATAGAGGAGATCTATAACCTGACACTAGAGGTGTATAGAGGGGATCTGTAACCTGACACTAGGGGTGTATAGAGGGGATCTATAAACTGACACTAGAGGTGTATAGAGGAGATATATAACCTGACACTAGAGGTGTATATAGGAGATCTATAACCTGACACCAGGGGTGTATAGAGGAGATCTATAACCTGACACTAGGGGTGTATATAGGAGATCTATAACCTGACACTAGAGGTGTATATAGGAGATCTATAACCTGACACCAGGGGTGTATAGAGGAGATCTATAACCCGACACTAGGGGTGTATAGAGGAGATCTATAACCTGACACCAGGGGTGTATAGAGAAGATCAATAACCTGACACTAGGGGTGTATAGAGGAGATCTATAACCTGACACAAGGGGTGTATAGAGGAGATCTATAACCTGACACTAGAGGTGTATAGAGGGGATCTGTAACCTGACACTAGGGGTGTATAGAGGAGATCTATAACCTGACACTAGGGGTGTATAGAGGAGATCTATAACCTGACACTAGAGGTGTATAGAGGAGATCTATAACCTGACACTAGAGGTGTATAGAGGGGATCTGTAACCTGACACTAGGGGTGTATAGAGAAGATCTATAACCTGACACTAGAGGTGTATAGAGGAGATCTGTAACCTGACACTAGAGGTGTATAGAGGGGATCTGTAACCTGACCCTAGGGTTGTATAGAGGGGATCTATTACCTGACACTAGAGGTGTATAGAGGGGATCTGTAACCTGACCCTTGGGGTGTATAGAGGGGATCTATAACCTGACACTAGAGGTGTATAGAGGGGATCTGTAACCTGACACTAGGGGTGTATAGAGGGGATCTATAACCTGACACTAGAGGTGTATAGAGGGGACATCTAACCTGACACTAGAGGTGTATAGAGGAGATCTGTAACCTGACACTTGAGGTGTATAGAGGAGATCTATAACCTGACACTAGAGGTGTATAGAGGAGATATATAACCTGACACTAGGGGTGTATAGAGGAGATATATAACCTGACACTAGGGGTGTATAGAGGGATCTGTAATCTGACAGTAGGGGTGTATGGAGGGGATCTGTAACCTGACCCTAGGGGTGTATAGAGGAGATCTATAACCTGACACCAGGGGTGTATAGAGGAGATCTATAACCTGACACTAGAGGTGTATAGAGGGGATCTGTAACCTGACACTAGGGGTGTATAGAGGAGATCTGTAACCTGACACTAGATGTGTATAGAGGAGATCTATAACCTGACACTAGTGGCGTATAGAGGGGACCTCTAACCTGACACTAGAGGTGTATAGAGGAGATCTGTAAACTGACACTTGAGGTGTATAGAGGAGATCTATAACCTGACACTAGAGGTGTATATAGAAGATCTATAACCTGACACTAGGGGTGTATAGAGGAGATATATAACCTGACACTAGGGGTGTATAAAGGGATCTGTAACCTGACACTAGGGGTGTATAGAATAGATCTACAACCTGACACTAGGGGTGTATATAGGGAATCTCTAACCTAACACTTGAGGTGTATGGAGGGGATTTGTAACCTGACACTAGGGGTGTATGGACGGGATCTGTAATCTGACACTAGTGGTGTATGAAAGGGATCTGTAACCTTACAGTAGGGGTGTATGGAGGGGATCTGTAACCTGACACTAGATGTGTATAGAGGAGATCTGTAACCTGACACTAGGGGTGTATAGAGGAGATCTATAACCTGACACTAGGGGTGTATAGAGGGGATCTGTAACCTGACACTAGAGGTGTATAGAGGGGATCTCTAACCTGACACTAGAGGTGTATGGAGGGGATCTGTAACCTGACACTAGGGGTGTATGGAGGGGATCTGTAACTTCACAGTAGGGGTGTATGGAGGGGATCTGTAACCTGACACTAGGGATGTATGGAGGGGATCTTTACCCTGACACTAGGGGTGTATAGAGGGGATCTGTAACCTGACACTAGAGGTGTATAGAGGAGATCTGTAACCTGACACTAGAGGTGTATAGAGGAGATCTATAACCTGACACTAGGGGTGTATAGGGGAGATCTATAACCTGACACTAGGAGTGTATAGAGGAGATTTATAACATGACACTAGAGGTGTATAGAGGAGATATGTAACCTGACACTAGGGGTGTATAGAGGAGATCTATAACCTGACACTAGGGATGTATAGAGGGGATCTATAACCTGACACTAGGGGTGTATAGAGGGGATCTGTAACCTGACACTAGGGGTGTATAGAGGGGGTCTGTAATCTGACACTAGGGGTGTATGGAGGGGATCTATAACCTGACACTATGGGTGTATAGAGGAGATCTATAACCTGACACTATGGGTGTATAGAAGAGATCTATAACCTGACACTAGAGGTGTATAGAGGAGATCTATAACCTGACACTAGGGTTGTATTTAGGGGATCTATAACCTGACCCTATGGGTGCACTGAAGAACAAGAAATTAAAATTTTTAACAGAGATGTTTGATCAGCTTTCCATTCATGGGTTGTGATGAACTATCAATAGATCGTCCTAATTGATATTCTGGTCCCACAGCTGGAGTCCTGATGTATTTTTGGGGGATGTTGGGGGTCACAACCTTTACTTATTATCCATTGCAAATTCTATGATTTATTAATCTTTTCCAGAGCTTGATATTTATTTCAATTAATCTGAGTCTGAAGCAAACACAGGGAGACGCTACAGGTCCGGATTTATAGAAGTGAAAGATTATTTGGCTAAAGAAAACTTTCAATGAAAATGTGAATAATTTAAAGATATATTTTTTTTAAGTTTGATAATGTATCAGATTCATAAAATCAAATAGCAGCTTTTGATCAGGAACGTTCATAATTTATCATGTCGGATTAGGAAGGAATAATTGTGACTTTCACTGCGACTTCTGTGAGGAAGAGTCCACCAAACTCTGAACTATCTTTTTTTGTGAATTTTTCCACTTTCATCCCAGACCTTCTGCCCCGCAGATCTCGGCTCTCCCTTCCATTTAGGAGACTTTTATTTTCCTGATTAACAACAAGACAAAGTCACGGTACCCCCAGGCAGAGGCCTTAAAGGAAAGGGGAACAATTTGGGAGCAAACAAACTGCACATTAAATGTCCTAAGTTCTCAGTCATTTAAATTGGTTTTTTATACCCCTGAATACCACAGAGGTCTCCAGTGAATTTATTCACTTTGTGCTTTAGACCTCTGTAGAATCACAGTCCCATTTAGGTCAGTGGGGATGTCTCTGTGTCCCCTACGAAGCATTTGGTTTATTACAGAATGGTTGCAGTTCTGCTCAGTCCATCAGCTGTATGAGGGGGGGAATGTACTGTAAATGTGCTCTAAACCAGAAGGTGGACTTGATTTCCTACCGTGCACTGTCCTAACCCTGATTTACTAACCTAGCGTTTGTCTCCTATCTAGCTCACTTGGTTAATGCACCAGATGTGGAATCTGGTCAGCCCTCAAGGTCACAGGTTCCAGTCCCAGCAGGGACAGCTTAGACTTTCACCCTTCTGAGTTAGATACATTGAGGACCATTAAATTAGGTAATAATATCTATTAGAGGCCTAACTAGAAGCCACTAGGCCCTGGTGCAAGAAGTGCCCCGGGCCCCCCTTGGCCACATTGACCCTCTCCACAATGCTCCTCAATCTTCACAATGCCCCCATCTCTTACCTTCCTGGAGCTCCCGCACGTCCTGTTAGTAATGCAGAGCGCTGGGAGATAATGTCATCTCCCAGCGCGCTGCATTACTAGAGCGCCGGAGGGAGATTGCGTGTGCCAGGTGGAGGGGTCGCAGTGGGCAGCCGGGCCTCTAGAGTGACGGGCTCGGTTACAGATGCGACTCCTGAGACCCCTATAGTTACGCCACTGATATCTATACCCCAGGACATACCTGAAAATGAGAGACAATCTCAATGTATCGTTCCTAGTAAAATACGTTGATATAATTATTATTATCTCCACTTGTACCAAACGGAGGGCAGCGAGCAGTCTATGGGTGTTCCTATTGGAGTGATAACCAGGTACGCAGTAACTTTATATGACTTTCCTGAGCACGCTGTGGCCAGGAGTAAGACGTTTGTTACCAGTGATGATTTAGGAATATGTGATGCTCACCACGCTCTAGTGCAGCGATTCCCAGCTCCGCCCCTCGGCACTCCAGCAGCTTAGGTGTGCAGGATATCGCTGACTAAGCACAGCTGGAGCAATCACACTTACTGAGCCGCTGACTACTTATCTGGTAACAAGCAGAGACAGGATCTAACCAGCAGGTAAGTACACGTGCAGAACCGCTCATCTCGTGCTTTCCCAGAGGTGCTACCGCTGGCACTGGAAGCTACCAGGTGAGTTGCAGGTGGATTCATACGTTTACCCCAATGTGTAAACCCGAGAGACAAGCAGAAGAACATCTATCATCATCTAATACTAGTTACTAAAGAGAATCAGTGGAATTCTGGTCCAAACCGTCTGCACTACAGGGGAAAACGAAATATGCCCTTTGATTTAAATGGGAAGTTTCACTTCTTGATTGCAGAGAGGTCTCATTGTATAGCAGAGCCATGCATTAGAGACTTTTCAAGCATTCAAGGGGTTAACGTCCCAATTAAAATCAATGTGAATTTTTTGAATTTTCCTTTTCCCCCTTGTTTAGGGCAGTTGGTTTAACCCAGAATTCTTCCACGTCTGGTTACTATAACTACAGAGTAACAAGTATCAGAGACTGCCTTGTACGTGTCGCAGAGTGCGCAGATGGACGACAAATAGGAACCAAATTACACATATTAATTAAAGAAAAAATATTAGCAGCTTTTTTACTAAATATCTGAGAGATGTAAAAAGGCTTAAAGGGACAGTAACACTTAAAAATGTAAAAACATATATATGTTGTAGGGTTTATCCCCCGACTAAAACAAGGAAACTCCCGCTACTGAAAGGTGTTTAATTAAAAAGTTATTACAGGTCAAACTTGAATTTTTTTAGTTGCAGTATCACAGTGGCCTCAAATTGTGCAGTGGTGCTGTTGCTACACCATCCTATAGACAGGTCCTGTCAGTTGACCATAAATCTCCATAGGATGGTGTAGCAACAGCGCCACTGTCCAATTTCAGGCCACTGTGATATTGCACCTAAAAATTTTCATTTTTAACTCGTAATAACTTTTTGTAACGGATACCACCCGTTACTAGAGCCTTGTCTGGGCATGGTATTTATTCACCCCTGGGCCCAAGGATTTTGGATATTGGACACTGTTGGACACCCCTTTGTGCCGGGCATACGATCTCTCAAGCCTTTATCCTGGACTAAGAGACGTTGGCTAGCCTTATGTAGATAGGCAGCTGTGCCAGAGGAAAGAGCAATTCAAGGCTTGTGTGCTGCATACTCTTCTGGCCTGCAAAGGGTTAATTATTTTAGTTTGGGTATATTTACTTTCAATATGTATTGCAGTCCCCCAAGCCTTTTGCTTAATTATTCAACCCCTGGCCATTGTTAAGGGGATGTATATTCTAGACACTCAAGTCATTGTATTGAGAACTGTCCTGTGACCCCCTGCTGTGTGTTAACCCAATCATGTCTGCCCTGTTATGTTTCCCTGAATCATTTGTTGTTGGTTCTTTGACCCTTTGTGGTGACTGAATTATCCCTGTGACTACCCCATTGTGTTCTGCCCTACCATTTGCTGAACCCTATTGGAGGAACTGTGATTGAATTAAGTCTCCTGTACTGTGCTCCAAGTTAGTGTGGTTTGGAACTGTATAAATATGCTGTGGTTTGTTGTAATAAAGAGTTAGTCTTCTTGAAGAACTAAGAAGGAGTCCTGGTTTTCTTTATGCTCTTGTGGTTTAAAGTATCCTCTCTGATGCCCACCTGAGCTGGGTATCCTGCATCGCCGACCGTCTGCTGCCAGCTACCTGCGGATCTGATTTGGTATGCTGTCAGGCGGTGGTGTGGACTCCAGGCTTCCTTGCTTCCAGCAATCCTGCGATCTGGCGTCAAGAAGGAGAGACCCGGGAACGACGTCGGAAGTCAACGCGGTCCCTTCTCAGCTTCCGTTACACTTTTGTATAAAATACCTTTCAGCAGTAGGAGTACTTAAGGGGCTAAACATTACTATATATAATTTTTTTACTATTTAAGTATTACTATCCCTTTAATATTCAATGACCTTTCTAAAATGTGTTTCAATAAAGCTTTTATAGAGCCCTGAACTCAACATCATGCAGTCTGTCTGGGTTTACATGAAGAGAGAGAGGCAACTGAGGCCTAAATCTACAGAGGAAATGTAATTACAGTGGAACTGAGGTTGGTTCTCCAAGATGTTTAGAACAACCTACCTGCCGAGTTCCTTACAAACTGTGTGCAAGGGATCTAGAGGAACTGATGCTGTTTGGAAGGCAAAGGGTGGTCACACCAAATATTGATTTGCTATAGATTTTTCTTCTGTTCACTCACTATACTTTTCTTAACTGATGAATATAAATTATTAACATGTCTTTTTTTGAAAGTATTCTTACTTTACAGCATTTTTTCATACCTGCCTAAGACTTTTGCAAATTACTGTATGTGTAACACATTTTGTTTCAATGCTTTGCTCAGTCCTCTGGTCCAAGGTCATTGGCCATCAGCATCAGAGGGGAGAATCTGATGATAAATCTACCCTGTAAATCCATTACAATAAACACATTAATCTAATACCACCTGTTAACTAAATGAAATTGATTCACAAAAGGACTTTCTCCAGGTTGTTCTGATAAAGCTGACTAGAAAGACAACAAGTAACAATAAATGTGGATTATTATCGGCAGTGAAATTACATTTTAGAGAGACCTTTGTGAGGATCCATTTTCAGTTTCACAGAATCAGAATGGGGGGGGGGGGTGAAGGTCCTGAGTGTTAGCCTTTCAAATGAAGACATACAGATTGTCTTACCACATCAGGGGGCGCTGTACTAAGGTGTGATACAGCAGTGACAGCTTCTCCAGTGATATCACTTCTCCACTTTCTATATTATTCTAGGGAGCCAATAAATTAAGATCCCTAAAGTCTGGGAGATATTAGTACACAGGCTCAATAGTATGACATAGAAACGTATCTCCTCTTTATCACCACTTTGGCACACCTTAGTGCATAACCCCCAATGTGCTATTGACAATAGTGACTGTTGCATGAACTCACCAAAGTACAGCAAACTACATTATTACTTTATCACACAGGAACGCAGTATAAAGATACATCAGGACAGATCTGTACAGAGGTCTATGGACTGTATTATTACTGTATCACACAGGAACGCAGTATAAAGATACAGCAGGACAGATCTGTACAGAGGCCTATGGGACTGTATTATTACTGTATCACACAGGAATGCAGTATAAAGATACAGCAGAACAGATCTGTAAAGTGGTCTATGGACTGTATTATTAATGTATCACACAGGAACGCAGTATAAAGATACATCAGGACAGATATGTACAGAGGCCTATGGGACTGTATTATTACTGTATCACACAGGAACGCAGTATAAACATACAGCAGGTCAGATCTGTACAGAGGCCTATGGGACTGTATTATTACTGTATAACACAGGAACACAGTATAAAGATACAGCAGGACAGATCTGTACAGAGGTCTATGGGACTGTATTATTACTGTATCACACAGGAACGCAGTATAAAGATACATCAGGACAGATCTGTACAGAGGTCTATGGGACTGTATTATTACTGTATCACACAGGAACGCGGTATAAAGATACAGCAGGACAGATCTGTACAGAGGTCTATGGACTGTATTATTACTGTATCACACAGGAACGCAGTATAAAGATACATCAGGACAGATCTGTACAGAGGTCTATGGACTGTATTATTACTGTATCACACAGGAACGCAGTATAAAGATACAGCAGGACAGATCTGTACAGAGGTCTATGGGGACTGTATTATTACTGTATCACACAGGAACGCAGTATAAAGATACATCAGGACAGATCTGTACAGAGGTCTATGGGACTGTATTATTACTGTATCACACAGGAACGTAGTATAAAGATACAGCAGGACAGATCTGTACAGAGGTCTATGGACTGTATTATTACTGTATCACACAGGAACGCAGTATAAAGATACATCAGGACAGATCTGTACAGAGGTCTATGGGACTGTATTATTACTGTATCACACAGTAACAGTATAAAGATACAGCAGGACAGATCTGTACAGAGGTCTATGGGACTGTATTATTACTGTATCACACGAGAACGCAGTATAAAGATACAGCAGGACAGATCTGTACAGAGGCCTATAGGATTGTATTATTACTGTATCACACAGGAACACAGTATAAAGATACAGCAGGACAGATCTGTACAGAGGCCTATAGGATTGTATTATTACTGTATCACACAGGAACGCTGTATAAAGATACAGCAGGACAGATCTGTACAGAGGCCTATGGGACTGTATTATTACTGTATCACACAGGAACGCTGTATAAAGATACAGCAGGACAGATCTGTACAGAGGCCTATGGGACTGTATTATTACTGTATCACACAGGAACGCAGTATAAAGATACAGCAGTACAGATCTGTACAGAGGCCTATGGACTGTATTATTACTGTATCACACAGGAACGCAGTGTAAAGATACAGCAGGACAGATCTGTACAGAGGTCTATGGGACCGTATTATTACTGTATCACACAGGAACGCAGTATAAAGATACAGCAGGACAGATCTGTACAGAGGTCTATGGACTGTATTATTACTGTATCACACAGGAAAGCAGTATAAAGATACATCAGGACAGATCTGTACAGAGGTCTATGGGACTGTATTATTACTGTATCACACAGGAACGCGGTATAAAGATAGAGCAGGACAGATCTGTACAGAGGTCTATGGGACTGTATTATTACTGTATCACACAGGAACAGTCTAAAGATAGAGCAGGACAGATCTGTACAGAGGTCTATGGGACTGTATTATTACTGTATCACACAGGAACGCAGTATAAAGATACAGCAGGACAGATCTGTACAGAGGTCTATGGGACTGTATTATTACTGTATCGCACATGAACGCAGTATAAAGATACAGCAGGACAGATCTGTACAGAGGCCTACGGGACTGTATTATTACTGTATCACACAGGAACACAGTATAAAGATACAGCAGGACAGATCTGTACAGAGGTCTATGGGACCGTATTATTACTGTATCACACAGGAACACGGTATAAAGATACATCGGGACTGATCTGTACAGAGGTCTATGGGACTGTATTATTACTTTATCACACAGGAACGCAGTATAAATATACATCAGGACAGATCTGTACAGAGGTCTATGGTACTGTATTATTACTGTATCACACAGGAACACAGTATAAAGATACAGCAGGACAGATCTGTACAGAGGTCTATGGGACTGTATTATTACTGTATCACACAGGAACGCAGTATAAATATACATCAGGACAGATCTGTACAGAGGTCTATGGTACTGTATTATTACTGTATCACACAGGAACGCAGTATAAAGATACATCAGGACAGATCTGTACAGAGGCCTGTGGGACTGTATTATTACTGTATCACACAGGAACGCAGTATAAAGATACATCAGGACAGATCTGTACAGAGGTCTATGGGACTGTATTATTACTTTATCACACAGGAACGCAGTATAAAGATACATCAGGACAGATCTGTACAGAGACCTATGGGACTGTATTATTACTGTATCACACAGGAACGCAGTATAAAGATACATCAGGACAGATCTGTACAGAGGTCTATGGGACTGTATTATTACTGTATCACACAGGAATGCAGTATAAATATACATCAGGACAGATCTGTACAGAGGCCTATGGGACTGTATTATTACTGTATCACACAGGAACACAGTATAAATATACATCAGGACAGATCTGTACAGAGGTCTATGGGACCGTATTATTACTGTATCACACAGGAACGCAGTATAAAGATACAGCAGGACAGATCTGTACAGAGGTCTATGGGACTGTATTATTACTGTATCACACAGGAACGCAGTACAAATATACATCAGGACAGATCTGTACAGAGGTCTATGGGACTGTATTATTACTGTATCACACAGGAACGCAGTATAAAGATACAGCAGGACAGATCTGTACAGAGGTCTATGGGACTGTATTATTACTGTATCACACAGGAACGCAGTATAAAGATACAGCAGGACAGATCTGTACAGAGGTCTATGGGACCGTATTATTACTGTATCACACAGGAACACAGTATAAATATACATCAGGACAGATCTGTACAGAGGTCTATGGGACCGTATTATTACTGTATCACACAGGAACACAGTATAAATATACATCAGGACAGATCTGTACAGAGGTCTATGGGACTGTATTATTACTGTATCACACAGGAACGCAGTATAAAGATACAGCAGGACAGATCTGTACAGAGGCCTATGGGACCGTATTATTACTGTATCACACAGGAACTCAGTATAAATATACAGCAGGACAGATCTGTACAGAGGTCTATGGGGCTGTTTTATTACTGTATCACACAGGAACGCAGTATAAAGATACATCAGGACAGATCTGTACAGAGGTCTATGGGACTGTATTATTACTGTATCACACAGGAACCCAGTATAAAGATACAGCAGGACAGATCTGTACAGAGGCCTATAGGACTGTATTATTACTGTATCACACAGGAACGCAGTATAAAGATACAGCAGGACAGATCTGTACAGAGGTCTGTGGGACTGTATTATTACTGTATCACACAGGAACACAGTATAAATATACATCAGGACAGATCTGCACAGAGGCCTATGGGACTGTATTATTACTGTATCACACAGGAACGCAGTATAAAGATACACCAGGACAGATCTGTACAGAGGTCTATGGGACCGTATTATTACTGTATCACATAGGAACACAGTATAAATATACATCAGGACAGATCTGTACAGAGGTCTATGGGACCGTATTATTACTGTATCACACAGGAACACAGTATAAATATACATCAGGACAGATCTGTACAGAGGTCTATGGGACTGTATTATTACTGTATCACACAGGAACGCAGTATAAAGATACAGCAGGACAGATCTGTACAGAGGCCTATGGGACTGTATTATTACTGTATCACACAGGAACGCAGTATAAAGATACAGCAGGACAGATCTGTACAGAGGTCTATGGGACTGTATTATTACTGTATCACACAGGAACGCAGTATAAATATACAGCAGGACAGATCTGTACAGAGGACTGTGGGACTGTATTATTACTGTATCACACAGGAACGCAGTATAAAGATACAGCAGGACAGATCTGTACAGAGGTCTATGGGACTGTATTATTACTGTATCACACAGGAACACAGTATAAAGATACAGCAGGACAGATCTGTACAGAGGTCTATGGGACTGTATTATTACTGTATCACACAGGAACGCAGTATAAAGATACAGCAGGACAGATCTGTACAGAGGTCTATGGGACTGTATTATTACTGTATCACACAGGAACGCAGTATAAAGATACAGCAGGACAGAACTGTACAGAGGTCTATGGGACTGTATTATTACTGTATCACACAGGAACGCAGTATAAAGATACATCAGGACAGATCTGTACAGAGGCCTATGGGACTGTATTATTACTGTATCACACAGGAACGCTGTATAAAGATACATCAGGACAGATCTGTACAGAGGCCAATAGGACTGTATTATTACTGTATCACACAGGAACGCAGTATAAAGATACATCAGGACAGATCTGTACAGAGACCTATGGACTGTATTATTACTGTATCACACAGGAACGCAGTATAAAGATACATCAGGACAGATCAGTACAGAGGTCTATGGACTGTATTATTACTGTATCACACAGGAACACAGTATAAATATACATCAGGACAGATATGTACAGAGGCCTATGGGACTGTATTATTACTGTATCACACAGGAACGTAGTATAAAGATACAGCAGGACAGATCTGTACAGAGGCCTATGGGACTGTATTATTACTGTATCACACAGGAACGCAGTATAAAGATACAGCAGGACAGATCTGTACAGAGGTCTATGGGACCGTATTATTACTGTATCACACAGGAACGCAGTATAAAGATACAGCAGGACAGATCTGTACAGAGGCCTATGGGACTGTATTATTACTGTATCACACAGGAACACAGTATAAAGATACAGCAGGACAGATCTGTACAGAGGCCTATGGGACTGTATTATTACTGTATCACACAGGAACGCAGTATAAAGATACATCAGGACAGATCTGTACAGAGGCCAATAGGACTGTATTATTACTGTATCACACAGGAACGCAGTATAAAGATACAGCAGGACAGATCTGTACAGAGGTCTATGGGACCGTATTATTACTGTATCACACAGGAACACAGTATAAATATACATCAGGACAGATATGTACAGAGGTCTATGGGACTGTATTATTACTGTATCACACAGGAACGCAGTATAATGATACAGCAGGACAGATCTGTACAGAGGCCTATGGGACTGTATTATTACTGTATCACACAGGAACGCAGTATAAACATACAGCAGGTCAGATCTGTACAGAGGCCTATGGGACTGTATTATTACTGTATAACACAGGAACACAGTATAAAGATACAGCAGGACAGATCTGTACAGAGGTCTATGGGACTGTATTATTACTGTATCACACAGGAACGCAGTATAAAGATACATCAGGACAGATCTGTACAGAGGTCTATGGGACTGTATTATTACTGTATCACACAGGAACGCGGTATAAAGATACAGCAGGACAGATCTGTACAGAGGTCTATGGACTGTATTATTACTGTATCACACAGGAACGCAGTATAAAGATACATCAGGACAGATCTGTACAGAGGTCTATGGACTGTATTATTACTGTATCACACAGGAACGCAGTATAAAGATACAGCAGGACAGATCTGTACAGAGGTCTATGGGACTGTATTATTACTGTATCACACAGGAACGCAGTATAAAGATACATCAGGACAGATCTGTACAGAGGTCTATGGGACTGTATTATTACTGTATCACACAGGAACGTAGTATAAAGATACAGCAGGACAGATCTGTACAGAGGTCTATGGACTGTATTATTACTGTATCACACAGGAACGCAGTATAAAGATACATCAGGACAGATCTGTACAGAGGTCTATGGGACTGTATTATTACTGTATCACACAGTAACAGTATAAAGATACAGCAGGACAGATCTGTACAGAGGTCTATGGGACTGTATTATTACTGTATCACACGAGAACGCAGTATAAAGATACAGCAGGACAGATCTGTACAGAGGCCTATAGGATTGTATTATTACTGTATCACACAGGAACACAGTATAAAGATACAGCAGGACAGATCTGTACAGAGGCCTATAGGATTGTATTATTACTGTATCACACAGGAACGCTGTATAAAGATACAGCAGGACAGATCTGTACAGAGGCCTATGGGACTGTATTATTACTGTATCACACAGGAACGCTGTATAAAGATACAGCAGGACAGATCTGTACAGAGGCCTATGGGACTGTATTATTACTGTATCACACAGGAACGCAGTATAAAGATACAGCAGTACAGATCTGTACAGAGGCCTATGGACTGTATTATTACTGTATCACACAGGAACGCAGTGTAAAGATACAGCAGGACAGATCTGTACAGAGGTCTATGGGACCGTATTATTACTGTATCACACAGGAACGCAGTATAAAGATACAGCAGGACAGATCTGTACAGAGGTCTATGGACTGTATTATTACTGTATCACACAGGAAAGCAGTATAAAGATACATCAGGACAGATCTGTACAGAGGTCTATGGGACTGTATTATTACTGTATCACACAGGAACGCGGTATAAAGATAGAGCAGGACAGATCTGTACAGAGGTCTATGGGACTGTATTATTACTGTATCACACAGGAACAGTCTAAAGATAGAGCAGGACAGATCTGTACAGAGGTCTATGGGACTGTATTATTACTGTATCACACAGGAACGCAGTATAAAGATACAGCAGGACAGATCTGTACAGAGGTCTATGGGACTGTATTATTACTGTATCGCACATGAACGCAGTATAAAGATACAGCAGGACAGATCTGTACAGAGGCCTACGGGACTGTATTATTACTGTATCACACAGGAACACAGTATAAAGATACAGCAGGACAGATCTGTACAGAGGTCTATGGGACCGTATTATTACTGTATCACACAGGAACACGGTATAAAGATACATCGGAACTGATCTGTACAGAGGTCTATGGGACTGTATTGTATTATTACTGTATCACACAGGAATGCAGTATAAAGATACATCAGGACAGATATGTACAGAGGCCTATGGGACTGTATTATTACTGTATCACACAGGAACGCAGTATAAACATACAGCAGGGCAGATCTGTACAGAGGCCTATGGGACTGTATTATTACTGTATAACACAGGAACACAGTATAAAGATACAGCAGGACAGATCTGTACAGAGGTCTATGGGACTGTATTATTACTGTATCACACAGGAACGCAGTATAAAGATACATCAGGACAGATCTGTACAGAGGTCTATGGGACTGTATTATTACTGTATCACACAGGAACGCGGTATAAAGATACAGCAGGACAGATCTGTACAGAGGTCTATGGACTGTATTATTACTGTATCACACAGGAACGCAGTATAAAGATACATCAGGACAGATCTGTACAGAGGTCTATGGACTGTATTATTACTGTATCACACAGGAACGCAGTATAAAGATACAGCAGGACAGATCTGTACAGAGGTCTATGGGACTGTATTATTACTGTATCACACAGGAACGCAGTATAAAGATACATCAGGACAGATCTGTACAGAGGTCTATGGGACTGTATTATTACTGTATCACACAGGAACGTAGTATAAAGATACAGCAGGACAGATCTGTACAGAGGTCTATGGACTGTATTATTACTGTATCACACAGGAACGCAGTATAAAGATACATCAGGACAGATCTGTACAGAGGTCTATGGGACTGTATTATTACTGTATCACACAGTAACAGTATAAAGATACAGCAGGACAGATCTGTACAGAGGTCTATGGGACTGTATTATTACTGTATCACACGAGAACGCAGTATAAAGATACAGCAGGACAGATCTGTACAGAGGCCTATAGGATTGTATTATTACTGTATCACACAGGAACACAGTATAAAGATACAGCAGGACAGATCTGTACAGAGGTCTATGGACTGTATTATTACTGTATCACACAGGAACGCTGTATAAAGATACAGCAGGACAGATCTGTACAGATTCCTATGGGACTGTATTATTACTGTATCACACAGGAACGCTGTATAAAGATACAGCAGGACAGATCTGTACAGAGGCCTATGGGACTGTATTATTACTGTATCACACAGGAACGCAGTATAAAGATACAGCAGTACAGATCTGTACAGAGGCCTATGGACTGTATTATTACTGTATCACACAGGAACGCAGTGTAAAGATACAGCAGGACAGATCTGTACAGAGGTCTATGGGACCGTATTATTACTGTATCACACAGGAACGCAGTATAAAGATACAGCAGGACAGATCTGTACAGAGGTCTATGGACTGTATTATTACTGTATCACACAGGAAAGCAGTATAAAGATACATCAGGACAGATCTGTACAGAGGTCTATGGGACTGTATTATTACTGTATCACACAGGAACGCGGTATAAAGATACAGCAGGACAGATCTGTACAGAGGTCTATGGGACTGTATTATTACTGTATCACACAGGAACAGTATAAAGATAGAGCAGGACAGATCCATACAGAGGTCTATGGTACTGTATTATTACTGTATCACACAGGAACGCAGTATAAAGATACAGCAGGACAGATCTGTACAGAGGTCTATGGGACTGTATTATTACTGTATCGCACAGGAACGCAGTATAAAGATACAGCAGGACAGATCTGTACAGAGGCCTACGGGACTGTATTATTACTGTATCACACAGGAACACAGTATAAAGATACAGCAGGACAGATCTGTACAGAGGTCTATGGGACCGTATTATTACTGTATCACACAGGAACACGGTATAAAGATACATCGGGACTGATCTGTACAGAGGTCTATGGGACTGTATTATTACTTTATCACACAGGAACGCAGTATAAATATACATCAGGACAGATCTGTACAGAGGTCTATGGTACTGTATTATTACTGTATCACACAGGAACACAGTATAAAGATACAGCAGGACAGATCTGTACAGAGGTCTATGGGACTGTATTATTACTGTATCACACAGGAACGCAGTATAAATATACATCAGGACAGATCTGTACAGAGGTCTATGGTACTGTATTATTACTGTATCACACAGGAACGCAGTATAAAGATACATCAGGACAGATCTGTACAGAGGCCTGTGGGACTGTATTATTACTGTATCACACAGGAACGTAGTATAAAGATACATCAGGACAGATCTGTACAGAGGTCTATGGGACTGTATTATTACTTTATCACACAGGAACGCAGTATAAAGATACATCAGGACAGATCTGTACAGAGGTCTATGGGACTGTATTATTACTTTATCACACAGGAACGCAGTATAAAGATACATCAGGACAGATCTGTACAGAGACCTATGGGACTGTATTATTACTGTATCACACAGGAACGCAGTATAAAGATACATCAGGACAGATCTGTACAGAGGTCTATGGGACTGTATTATTACTGTATCACACAGGAACGCAGTATAAAGATACATCAGGACAGATCTGTACAGAGACCTATGGGACTGTATTATTACTGTATCACACAGGAATGCAGTATAAATATACATAAGGACAGATCTGTACAGAGGCCTATGGGACTGTATTATTACTGTATCTCACAGGAACGCAGTATAAATATACATCAGGACAGATCTGTACAGAGGTCTATGGGACTGTATTATTACTGTATCGCACAGGAACGCAGTATAAAGATACATCAGGACAGATCTGTACAGAGGTCTATGGGACTGTATTATTACTGTATCACACAGGAACACAGTATAAAGATACAGCAGGACAGGTCTGTACAGAGGTCTATGGGACTGTATTATTACTGTATCACACAGGAACGCGGTATAAAGATACATCAGGACAGATCTGTACTGAGGCCTATGGGACTGTATTATTACTGTATCACACAGGAACACAGTATAAATATACAGCAGGACAGATCTGTACAGAGGTCTATGGGACTGTATTATCACTGTATCACACAGGAACGTAGTATAAAGATACAGCAGGACAGATCTGTACAGAGGTCTATGGGACTGTATTATTACTGTATCACACAGGAACGTGGTATAAAGATACAGGAGGACAGATCTGTACTGAGGCCTATGGGACTGTATTATTACTGTATCACACAGGAACACAGTATAAATATACAGCAGGACAGATCTGTACAGAGGTCTATGGGACTGTATTATCACTGTATCACACAGGAACGTAGTATAAAGATACAGCAGGACAGATCTGTACAGAGGTCTATGGGACTGTATTATCACTGTATCACACAGGAACGCAGTATAAATATACAGCAGGACAGATCTGTACAGAGGTCTATGGGACTGTATTATCACTGTATCACACAGGAACGCAGTATAAAGATACATCAGGACAGATCTGTACAGAGGCCTGTGGGACTGTATTATTACTGTATCACACAGGAACACAGTATAAATATACATCAGGACAGATCTGTACAGAGGTCTATGGGACTGTATTATTACTGTATCACACAGGAACGCAGTATAAATATACATCAGGACAGATCTGTACAGAGGTCTATGGGACTGTATTATTACTGTATCACACAGGAACGCAGTATAAAGATACATCAGGACAGATCTGTACAGAGGCCTATGGGACCGTATTATTACTGTATCACACAGGAACGCAGTATAAAGATACATCAGGACAGATCTGTACAGAGGTCTATGGGACTGTATTATTACTGTATCACACAGGAACACAGTATAAAGATACATCAGGACAGATCTGTACAGAGGTCTATGGGACTGTATTATTACTGTATCACACAGGAACGTGGTATAAATATACAGCAGGACAGATCTGTACAGAGGCCTATGGGACTGTATTATTACTGTATCACACAGGAACGCAGTATAAAGATACAGCAGGACAGATCTGTACAGAGGTCTATGGGACTGTATTATTACTGTATCACACAGGAACGCAGTATAAAGATACAGCAGGACAGATCTGTACAGAGGTCTATTGGACTGTATTATTACTGTATCACACAGGAACGCAGTATAAAGATACAGCAGGACAGATGTGTACAGAGGTCTATGGGACTGTATTATTACTGTATCACACAGGAACGCAGTATAAAGATACATCAGGACAGATCTGTACAGAGGTCTATGGGACTGTATTATTACTGTATCACACAGGAACGCAGTATAAAGATACATCAGGACAGATCTGTACAGAGACCTATGGACTGTATTATTACTGTATCACACAGGAACGCAGTATAAAGATACATCAGGACAGATCTGTACAGAGGCCTATGGGACTGTATTATTACTGTATCACACAGGAACGCAGTATAAAGATACATCAGGACAGATCTGTACAGAGGTCTATGGGACTGTATTATTACTGTATCACACAGGAACGCAGTATAAAGATACAGCAGGACAGATCCATACAGAGGTCTATGGGACTGTATTATCACTGTATTGCACAGGAACGCAGTATAAAGATACAGCAGGACAGATCTGTACAGAGGTCTATTGGACTGTATTATTACTGTATCACACAGGAACGCAGTATAAAGATACAGCAGGACAGATCTGTACAGAGGCCTATGGGACTGTATTATCAATGTATTGCACAGGAACGCAGTATAAAGATAGAGCAGGACAGATCTGTACAGAGGTCTATGGAACTGTATTATTACTGTATCACACAGGAACGCAGTATAAAGATACAGCAGGACAGATCTGTACAGAGGTCTATGGGACTGTATTATTACTGTATCACACAGGAAC
This sequence comes from Rhinophrynus dorsalis, assembly GCA_037306005.1. NCBI lineage: Eukaryota > Metazoa > Chordata > Amphibia > Anura > Rhinophrynidae > Rhinophrynus > Rhinophrynus dorsalis. The sequence continues at coordinate 4,176,585 of CM074721.1, forward strand.
GTGGTATAAATATACAGCAGGATAGATCTGTACAGAGGTCTATGGGACCGTATTATTACTGTATCACACAGGAACGTGGTATAAATATACAGCAGGACAGATCTGTACAGAGGTCTATGGGACCGTATTATTACTGTATCACACAGGGACGCAGTATAAAGATACAGCAGGACAGATCTGTACAGAGGCCTATGGACTGTATTATTATTGTATCACACAGGAACACAGTATAAAGATACAGCAGGACAGATCTGTACAGAGGCCTATGGGACTGTATTATTATTGTAGCACACAGGATCACAGTATAAAGATACATCGGGACTGATCTGTACAGAGGTCTATGGGACTGTATTATTACTGTATCACACAGGAACGTAGTATAAAGATACAGCAGGACAGATCTGTACAGAGGTCTATGGGACTGTATTATTACTGTATCACACAGGAACACAGTATAAAGATACAGCAGGACAGATCTGTACAGAGGCCTATGGGACTGTATTATTATTGTAACACACAGGAACACAGTATAAAGATACATCGGGACTGATCTGTACAGAAGTCTATGGGACTGTATTATTACTGTATCACACAGGAACGCAGTATAAAGATACAGCAGGACAGATCTGTACAGACGCCTATGGGACTGTATTATTACTGTATCACACAGGAACACAGTATAAAGATACAGCAGGACAGATATGTACAGAGGTCTATGGACTGTATTATTACTGTATCACACAGGAACACAGTATAAAGATACAGCAGGACAGATCTGTACAGAGGCCTGTGGGACTGTATTATTACTGTATCACACAGGAATGCAGTATAAAGATACAGCGGGACAGATCTGTACAGAGGTCTATGGGACTGTATTATTACTGTATCACACTGGAACGCAGTATAAAGATACAGCAGGACAGATCTGTACAGACGCCTATGGGACTGTATTATTACTGTATCACACAGGAACACAGTATAAATATACAGCAGGACAGATCCGTACAGAGGCCTATGGGACTGTATTATCACTGTATCGCACAGGAACGCAGTGTAAAGATAGAGCAGGACAGATCTGTACAGAGGTCTATGGGACTGTATTATTACTGTATCACACAGGAACGTAGTATAAAGATACAGCAGGACAGATCTGTACAGAGGTCTATGGGACGGTATTATTACTGTATCACACAGGAACGCAGTATAAAGATACAGCGGGACAAATCTGTACAGAGGCCTGTGGGACTGTATTATTACTGTATCACACAGGAACGCAGTATAAAGATACAGCGGGACAGATCTGTACAGAGGTCTATGGGACTGTATTATTACTGTATCACACAGGAACGCAGTATAAAGATACAGCAGGACAGATCTGTACAGATGCCTATGGGACTGTATTATTACTGTATCACACAGGAACACAGTATAAAGATACAGCAGGACAGATCTGTACAGAGGTCTATGGACTGTATTATTACTGTATCACACAGGAACACAGTATAAAGATACAGCAGGACAGATCTGTACAGAGGCCTGTGGGACTGTATTATTACTGTATCACACAGGAATGCAGTATAAAGATACAGCGGGACAGATCTGTACAGATGTCTATGGGACTGTATTATTACTGTATCACACTGGAACGCAGTATAAAGATACAGCAGGACAGATCTGTACAGACGCCTATGGGACTGTATTATTACTGTATCACACAGGAACACAGTATAAATATACAGCAGGACAGATCCGTACAGAGGCCTATGGGACTGTATTATCACTGTATCGCACAGGAACACAGTGTAAAGATAGAGCAGGACAGATCTGTACAGAGGTCTATGGGACTGTATTATTACTGTATCACACAGGAACGCAGTATAAAGATACAGCAGGACAGATCTGTACAGAGGTCTATGGGACTGTATTATTACTGTATCACACAGGAACGCAGTATAAAGATACAGCAGGACAGATCTGTACAGAGGCCTATGGAACTGTATTATTACTGTATCACACAGGAACGCGGTATAAATATACAGCAGGACAGATCTGTACAGAGGTCTATGGGACTGTATTATTACTGTATCACACAGGAACGCAGTATAAAGATACAGCAGGACAGATCTGTACAGAGGCCTATGGAACTGTATTATTACTGTATCACACAGGAACGCGGTATAAATATACAGCAGGACAGATCTGTACAGAGGTCTATGGGACCGTATTATTTCTGTATCACACAGGAACGTAGTATAAATATACAGCAGGACAGATCTGTACAGAGGTCTATGGGACCGTATTATTACTGTATCACACAGGAACACAGTATAAAGATACAGCAGGACAGATCTGTACAGAGGTCTATGGGACTGTATTATTACTGTATCACACAGGAACGCAGTATAAAGATACATCAGGACAGATCTGTACAGAGGTCTATGGGACTGTATTATTACTGTATCACACAGGAACAGTATAAAGATAGAGCAGGACAGATCCATACAGAGGTCTATGGGACTGTATTATTACTGTATCACACAGGAACGCAGTATAAAGATACAGCAGGACAGATCTGTACAGAGGTCTATGGGACTGTATTATTACTGTATCGCACAGGAACGCAGTATAAAGATACAGCAGGACAGATCTGTACAGAGGCCTATGGGACTGTATTATTACTGTATCACACAGGAACACAGTATAAAGATACAGCAGGACAGATCTGTACAGAGGTCTATGGGACCGTATTATTACTGTATCACACAGGAACACGGTATAAAGATACAGCAGGACAGATCTGTACAGAGGTCTATGGGACTGTATTATTACAGTATCACACAGGAATGGAGTATAAAGATACATCAGGACAGATCTGTACAGAGGCCTATGGGACTGTATTATTACTGTATCACACAGGAACACAGTATAAATATACAGCGGGACAGATCTGTACAGAGGTCTATGGGACTGTATTATTACTGTATCACACAGGAATGGAGTATAAAGATACATCAGGACAGATCTGTACAGAGGCCTATGGGACTGTATTATTACTGTATCACACAGGAACGCAGTATAAATATACAGCGGGACAGATCTGTACAGAGGTCTATGGGACTGTATTATTACTGTATCACACAGGAACACAGTATAAAGATACAGCAGGACAGATCTGTACAGAGGCCTATGGGGCCGTATTATTACTGTATCACTCAGGAACACAGTATAAAGATACAACAGGACAGATCTGTACAGAGGCCTATGGGACTGTATTATTACTGCATCACACAGGAACGCAGTATAAAGATACAGCAGGACAGATCTGTACAGAGGTCTATGGACTGTATTATTACTGTATCACACAGGAACACAGTATAAAGATACAGCAGGACAGATCTGTACAGAGATCTATGGACTGTATTATTACTGTATCACACAGGAACGCAGTATAAAGATACAGCAGGACAGATCTGTACAGAGGTCTATGGGACTGTATTATTACTGTATCACACAGGAACGCAGTATAAAGATACATCAGGACAGATCTGTACAGGGGCCTATGGGACTGTATTATTACTGTATCACACAGGAACGCAGTATAAAGATACAGCAGGACAGATCTGTACAGAGGCCTATGGGACTGTATTATTACTGTATCACACAGGAACGCAGTATAAAGATACATCAGGACAGATCTGTACAGGGGCCTATGGGACTGTATTATTACTGTATCACACAGGAACGCAGTATAAATATACATCAGGACAGATCTGTACAGGGGCCTATGGGACTGTATTATTACTGTATCACACAGGAACACAGTATAAAGATACAGCAGGACAGATCTGTACAGAGGTCTATGGGACTGTATTATTACTTTATCACACAGGAACGCAGTATAACGATACATAAGGACAGATCTGTACAGAGACCTATGGGACTGTATTATTACTGTATCACACAGGAACGCAGTATAAAGATACATCAGGACAGATCTGTACAGAGGTCTATGGGACGGTATTATTACTGTATCACACGGGAACACAGTATGAATATACAGCAGGACAGATCTGTACAGAGGTCTATGGGACTGTATTATTACTGTATCACACAGGAACGCAGTATAAAGATACATCAGGACAGATCTGTACAGAAGTCTATGGGACTGTATTATTACTGTATCACACAGGAACGCAGTATAAAGATACAGCAGGACAGATCTGTACAGAGGTCTCTGGGACTGTATTATTACTGTATCACACAGGAACGCAGTATAAAGATACATCAGGACAGATCTGTACAGAGGTCTATGGGACTGTATTATTACTGTATCACACAGGAACGCAGTATAAAGATACATCAGGACAGATCTGTACAGAGACCTATGGGACTGTATTATTACTGTATCACACAGGAACGCAGTATAAAGATACATCAGGACAGATCTGTACAGAGGCCTATGGGACTGTATTATTACTGTATCACACAGGAACGCAGTATAAAGATACAGCAGGACAGATCTGTACAGAGGTCTATGGGACTGTATTATTACTGTATCACACAGGAACGCAGTATAAAGATACATCATGACAGATCTGTACAGAGGCCTATGGGACTGTATTATTACTGTATCACACAGGAACGCAGTATAAAGATACATCAGGACAGATCTGTACAGAGGTCTATGGGACTGTATTATTACTGTATCACACAGGAACGCAGTATAAAGATACAGCAGGACAGATCCATACAGAGGTCTATGGGACTGTATTATCACTGTATCGCACAGGAACGCAGTATAAAGATACAGCAGGACAGATCCGTACAGAGGTCTATTGGACTGTATTATTACTGTATCACACAGGAACGCAGTATAAAGATACAGCAGGACAGATCTGTACAGAGGCCTATGGGACTGTATTATCACTGTATTGCACAGGAACGCAGTATAAAGATAGAGCAGGACAGATCTGTACAGAGGTCTATGGAACTGTATTATTACTGTATCACACAGGAACGCAGTATAAAGATACAGCAGGACAGATCTGTACAGAGGTCTATGGGACTGTATTATTACTGTATCACACAGGAACGCAGTATAAAGATACAGCAGGACAGATCTGTACAGAGGCCTATGGGACTGTATTATCACTGTATTGCACAGAAACGCAGTATAAAGATAGAGCAGGACAGATCTGTACAGAGGTCTATGGAACTGTATTATTACTGTATCACACAGGAACGCAGTATAAATATACAGCAGGATAGATCTGTACAGAGGTCTATGGGACCGTATTATTACTGTATCACACAGGAACGTGGTATAAATATACAGCAGGACAGATCTGTACAGAGGTCTATGGGACCGTATTATTACTGTATCACACAGGGACGCAGTATAAAGATACAGCAGGACAGATCTGTACAGAGGCCTATGGACTGTATTATTATTGTATCACACAGGAACACAGTATAAAGATACAGCAGGACAGATCTGTACAGAGGCCTATGGGACTGTATTATTATTGAGGCACACAGGATCACAGTATAAAGATACATCGGGACTGATCTGTACAGAGGTCTATGGGACTGTATTATTACTGTATCACAGAGGAACGCAGTATAAAGATACAGCAGGACAGATCTGTACAGAGGCCTGTGGGACTGTATTATTACTGTATCACACAGGAACGTAGTATAAAGATACAGCAGGACAGATCTGTACAGAGGTCTATGGGACTGTATTATTACTGTATCACACAGGAACACAGTATAAAGATACAGCAGGACAGATCTGTACAGAGGCCTATGGGACTGTATTATTATTGTAGCACACAGGAACACAGTATAAAGATACATCGGGACTGATCTGTACAGAGGTCTATGGGACTGTATTATTACTGTATCACACAGGAACGCAGTATAAAGATACAGCAGGACAGATCTGTACAGACGCCTATGGGACTGTATTATTACTGTATCACACAGGAACACAGTATAAAGATACAGCAGGACAGATCTGTACAGAGGTCTATGGACTGTATTATTACTGTATCACACAGGAATGCAGTATAAAGATACAGCGGGACAGATCTGTACAGAGGTCTATGGGACTGTATTATTACTGTATCACACTGGAACGCAGTATAAAGATACAGCAGGACAGATCTGTACAGACGCCTATGGGACTGTATTATTACTGTATCACACAGGAACACAGTATAAATATACAGCAGGACAGATCCGTACAGAGGCCTATGGGACTGTATTATCACTGTATCGCACAGGAACGCAGTGTAAAGATAGAGCAGGACAGATCTGTACAGAGGTCTACGGGACTGTATTATTACTGTATCACACAGGAACGCAGTATAAAGATACAGCAGGACAGATCTGTACAGAGGTCTATGGGACTGTATTATTACTGTATCACACAGGAACGCAGTATAAAGATACAGCAGGACAGATCTGTACAGAGGTCTAAGGGACTGTATTATTACTGTATCACACAGGAACGCAGTATAAAGTTACAGCAGGACAGATCTGTACAGAGGCCTATGGAACTGTATTATTACTCTATCACACAGGAACGTGGTATAAATATACAGCAGGACAGATATGTACAGAGGTCTATTGGACCGTATTATTACTGTATCACACAGGAACACAGTATAAAGATACAGCAGGACAGATCTGTACAGAGGCCTATGGACTGTATTATTACTGTCTCACACAGGTACACAGTATAAAGATACATCGGGACTGATCTGTACAGAGGTCTATGGGACTGTATTATTACTGTATCACACAGGAACGTAGTATAAAGATACAGCAGGACAGATCTGTACAGAGGTCTATGGGACTGTATTATTACTGTATCACAGAGGAACGTAGTATAAAGATACAGTAGGACAGATCTGTACAGAGGTCTATGGGTCTGTATTATTACTGTATCACACAGGAACGCAGTATAAAGATACAGCGGGACAGATCTGTACAGAGGCCTGTGGCACTGTATTATTACTGTATCACAGAGGAACGCAGTATAAAGATACAGCGGGACAGATCTGTACAGAGGTCTATGGGACTGTATTATTACTGTATCACACAGGAACGCAGTATAAAGATACAGCAGGACAGATCTGTACAGATGCCTATGGGACTGTATTATTACTGTATCACTCAGGAACACAGTATAAAGATACAGCAGGACAGATCTGTACAGAGGTCTATGGACTGTATTATTACTGTATCACACAGGAACACAGTATAAAGATACAGCAGGACAGATCTGTACAGAGGCCTGTGGGACTGTATTATTACTGTATCACACAGGAATGCAGTATAAAGATACAGCGGGACAGATCTGTACAGAGGTCTATGGGACTGTATTATTACTGTATCACACTGGAACGCAGTATAAAGATACAGCAGGACAGATCTGTACAGACGCCTATGGGACTGTATTATTACTGTATCACACAGGAACACAGTATAAATATACAGCAGGACAGATCCGTACAGAGGCCTATGGGACTGTATTATCACTGTATCGCACAGGAACAGAGTGTAAAGATAGAGCAGGACAGATCTGTACAGAGGTCTATGGGACTGTATTATTACTGTATCACACAGGAACGCAATATAAAGATACAGCAGGACAGATCTGTACAGAGGTCTATGGGACTGTATTATTACTGTATCACACAGGAACGCAGTATAAATATACAGCAGGACAGATCTGTACAGAGGTCTATGGGACTGTATTATTACTGTATCACACAGGAACGCAGTATAAAGATACAGCAGGACAGATCTGTACAGAGGCCTATGGAACTGTATTATTACTGTATCACACAGGAACGCGGTATACATATACAGCAGGACAGATCTGTACAGAGGTCTATGGGACCGTATTATTACTGTATCACACAGGAACGTAGTATAAATATACAGCAGGACAGATCTTTACAGAGGTCTATGGGACCGTATTATTACTGTATCACCAGGAACACAGTATAAAGATACAGCAGGACAGATCTGTACAGAGGCCTTTGGACTGTATTATTACTGTATCACACAGGAACACAGTATAAAGATACATCGGGACTGATCTGTACAGAGGTCTATGGGACTGTATTATTACTGTATCACACAGGAACGTAGTATAAAGATACAGCAGGACAGATCTGTACAGAGGTCTATGGGACTGTATTATTACTGTATCACACAGGAACGTAGTATAAAGATACAGCAGGACAGATCTGTACAGAGGTCTATGGGTCTGTATTATTACTGTATCACACAGGAACGCAGTATAAAGATACAGCGGGACAGATCTGTACAGAGGCCTGTGGGACTGTATTATTACTGTATCACACAGGAACGCAGTATAAAGATACAGCGGGACAGATCTGTACAGAGGTCTATGGGACTGTATTATTACTGTATCACACAGGAACGCAGTATAAAGATACAGCAGGACAGATCTGTACAGATGCCTATGGGACTGTATTATTACTGTATCACACAGGAACACAGTATAAAGATACAGCAGGACAGATCTGTACAGAGGTCTATGGACTGTATTATTACTGTATCACACAGGAACACAGTATAAAGATACAGCAGGACAGATCTGTACAGAGGCCTGTGGGACTGTATTATTACTGTATCACACAGGAATGCAGTATAAAGATACAGCGGGACAGATCTGTACAGAGGTCTATGGGACTGTATTATTACTGTATCACACTGGAACGCAGTATAAAGATACAGCAGGACAGATCTGTACAGACGCCTATGGGACTGTATTATTACTGTATCACTTAGGAACACAGTATAAATATACAGCAGGACAGATCCGTACAGAGGCCTATGGGACTGTATTATCACTGTATCGCACAGGAACGCAGTATAAAGATACAGCAGGACAGATCTGTACAGAGGTCTATGGGACTGTATTATTACTGTATCACACAGGAACGCAGTATAAAGATACAGCAGGACAGATCTGTACAGAGGTCTATGGGACTGTATTATTACTGTATCACACAGGAACGCAGTATAAAGATACAGCAGGACAGATCTGTACAGAGGTCTATGGGACTGTATTATTACTGTATCACACAGGAACGCAGTATAAAGATACAGCAGGACAGATCTGTACAGAGGTCTATGGGACTGTATTATTACTGTATCACACAGGAACGCAGTATAAAGATACAGCAGGACAGATCTGTACAGAGGTCTATGGGACTGTATTATTACTGTATCACACAGGAACGCAGTATAAAGATACAGCAGGACAGATCTGTACAGAGGTCTATGGGACTGTATTATTACTGTATCACACAGGAATGCAGTATAAAGATACAGCAGGACAGATCTGTACAGAGGCCTATGGAACTGTATTATTACTGTAGCACACAGGAACGCGGTATAAATATACAGCAGGACAAATCTGTACAGAGGTCTATGGGACTGTATTATTACTGTATCACACAGGAACGCAGTATAAAGATACAGCAGGACAGATCTGTACAGAGGTCTATGGGACTGTATTATTACTGTATCACACAGGAACGCAGTATAAAGATACAGCAGGACAGATCTGTACAGAGGTCAATGGGACTGTATTATTACTGTATCACACAGGAACGCAGTATAAAGATACAGCAGGACAGATCTGTACAGAGGTCTATGGGACTGTATTATTACTGTATCACACAGGAACGCAGTATAAAGATACAGCAGGACAGATCTGTACAGAGGCCTATGGAACTGTATTATTACTGTAGCACACAGGAACGCGGTATAAATATACAGCAGGACAAATCTGTACAGAGGTCTATGGGACTGTATTATTACTGTATCACACAGGAACGCAGTATAAAGATACAGCAGGACAGATCTGTACAGAGGCCTATGGAACTGTATTATTACTGTATCACACAGGAACGCGGTATAAATATACAGCAGGACAGATCTGTACAGAGGTCTATGGGACCGTATTATTACTGTATCACACAGGAACGTAGTATAAATATACAGCAGGACAGATCTGTACAGAGGTCTATGGGACCGTATTATTACTGTATCACACAGGAACGCAGTATAAAGATACAGCAGGACAGATCTGTACAGATGCCTATGGGACTGTATTATTACTGTATCACACAGGAACACAGTATAAAGTTACAGCAGGACAGATCTGTACAGAGGTCTATGGACTGTATTATTACTGTATCACACAGGAACACAGTATAAAGATACAGCAGGACAGATCTGTACAGAGGCCTGTGGGACTGTATTATTACTGTATCACACAGGAATGCAGTATAAAGATACAGCGGGACAGATCTGTACAGAGGTCTATGGGACTGTATTATTACTGTATCACACTGGAACGCAGTATAAAGATACAGCAGGACAGATCTGTACAGACGCCTATGGGACTGTATTATTACTGTATCACACAGGAACACAGTATAAATATACAGCAGGACAGATCCGTACAGAGGCCTATGGGACTGTATTATCACTGTATCGCACAGGAACAGAGTGTAAAGATACAGCAGGACAGATCTGTACAGAGGCCTATGGAACTGTATTATTACTGTATCACACAGGAACGCGGTATAAATATACAGCAGGACAGATCTGTACAGAGGTCTATGGGACTGTATTATTACTGTATCACACAGGAACGCAGTATAAAGATACAGCAGGACAGATCTGTACAGAGGCCTATGGAACTGTATTATTACTGTATCACACAGGAACACGGTATACATATACAACAGGACAGATCTGTACAGAGGTCTATGGGACCGTATTATTACTGTATCACACAGGAACGTAGTATAAATATACAGCAGGACAGATCTGTACAGAGGTCTATGGGACCGTATTATTACTGTATCACCAGGAACACAGTATAAAGATACAGCAGGACAGATCTGTACAGAGGCCTATGGACTGTATTATTACTGTATCACACAGGAACACAGTATAAAGATACATCGGGACTGATCTGTACAGAGGTCTATGGGACTGTATTATTACTGTATCACACAGGAACGTAGTATAAAGATACAGCAGGACAGATCTGTACAGATGTCTATGGGTCTGTATTATTACTGTATCACACAGGAACGCAGTATAAAGATACGGCGGGACAGATCTGTACAGAGGCCTGTGGGACTGTATTATTACTGTATCACACAGGAACGCAGTATAAAGATACAGCGGGACAGATCTGTACAGAGGTCTATGGGACTGTATTATTACTGTATCACACAGGAACGCAGTATAAAGATACAGCAGGACAGATCTGTACAGATGCCTATGGGACTGTATTATTACTGTATCACACAGGAACACAGTATAAAGATACAGCAGGACAGATCTGTACAGAGGTCCCTGGACTGTATTATTACTGTATCACACAGGAACACAGTATAAAGATACAGCAGGACAGATCTGTACAGAGGCCTGTGGGACTGTATTATTACTGTATCACACAGGAATGCAGTATAAAGATACAGCGGGACAGATCTGTACAGAGGTCTATGGGACTGTATTATTACTGTATCACACTGGAACGCAGTATAAAGATACAGCAGGACAGATCTGTACAGACGCCTATGGGACTGTATTATTACTGTATCACATAGGAACACAGTATAAATATACAGCAGGACAGATCCGTACAGAGGCCTATGGGACTGTATTATCACTGTATCGCACAGGAACGCAGTGTAAAGATAGAGCAGGACAGATCTGTACAGAGGTCTATGGGACTGTATTATTACTGTATCACACAGGAACGCAGTATAAAGATACAGCAGGACAGATCTGTACAGAGGTCTATGGGACTGTATTATTACTGTATCACACAGGAACGCAGTATAAAGATACAGCAGGACAGATCTGTACAGAGGCCTATGGAACTGTATTATTACTGTAGCACACAGGAACGCGGTATAAATATACAGCAGGACAGATCTGTACAGAGGTCTATGGGACTGTATTATTACTGTATCACACAGGAACGCAGTATAAAGATACAGCAGGACAGATCTGTACAGAGGCCTATGGAACTGTATTATTACTGTATCACACAGGAACGCGGTATAAATATACAGCAGGACAGATCTGTACAGAGGTCTATGGGACCGTATTATTACTGTATCACACAGGAACGCAGTATAAAGATACAGCAGGACAGATCTGTACAGAGGCCTATGGAACTGTATTATTACTGTATCACACAGGAACGCGGTAGAAATATACAGCAGGACAGATCTGTACAGAGGTCTATGGGACCGTATTATTACTGTATCACACAGGAACGTAGTATAAATATACAGCAGGACAGATCTGTACAGAGGTCTATGGGACCGTATTATTACTGTATCACACAGGAACGCAGTATAAAGATACAGCAGGACAGATCTGTACAGATGCCTATGGGACTGTATTATTACTGTATCACACAGGAACACAGTATAAAGATACAGCAGGACAGATCTGTACAGAGGTCTATGGACTGTATTATTACTGTATCACACAGGAACACAGTATAAAGATACAGCAGGACAGATCTGTACAGAGGCCTGTGGGACTGTATTATTACTGTATCACACAGGAATGCAGTATAAAGATACAGCGGGACAGATCTGTACAGAGGTCTATGGGACTGTATTATTACTGTATCACACTGGAACGCAGTATAAAGATACAGCAGGACAGATCTGTACAGACGCCTATGGGACTGTATTATTACTGTATCACACAGGAACACAGTATAAATATACAGCAGGACAGATCCGTACAGAGGCCTATGGGACTGTATTATCTCTGTATCGCACAGGAACAGAGTGTAAAGATACAGCAGGACAGATCTGTACAGAGGCCTATGGAACTGTATTATTACTGTATCACACAGGAACGCGGTATAAATATACAGCAGGACAGATCTGTACAGAGGTCTATGGGACTGTATTATTACTGTATCACACAGGAACGCAGTATAAAGATACAGCAGGACAGATCTGTACAGAGGCCTATGGAACTGTATTATTACTGTATCACACAGGAACACGGTATACATATACAACAGGACAGATCTGTACAGAGGTCTATGGGACCGTATTATTACTGTATCACACAGGAACGTAGTATAAATATACAGCAGGACAGATCTGTACAGAGGTCTATGGGACCGTATTATTACTGTATCACCAGGAACACAGTATAAAGATACAGCAGGACAGATCTGTACAGAGGCCTATGGACTGTATTATTACTGTATCACACAGGAACACAGTATAAAGATACATCGGGACTGATCTGTACAGAGGTCTATGGGACTGTATTATTACTGTATCACACAGGAACGTAGTATAAAGATACAGCAGGACAGATCTGTACAGAGGTCTATGGGTCTGTATTATTACTGTATCACACAGGAACGCAGTATAAAGATACGGCGGGACAGATCTGTACAGAGGCCTGTGGGACTGTATTATTACTGTATCACACAGGAACGCAGTATAAAGATACAGCGGGACAGATCTGTACAGAGGTCTATGGGACTGTATTATTACTGTATCACACAGGAACGCAGTATAAAGATACAGCAGGACAGATCTGTACAGATGCCTATGGGACTGTATTATTACTGTATCACACAGGAACACAGTATAAAGATACAGCAGGACAGATCTGTACAGAGGTCTATGGACTGTATTATTACTGTATCACACAGGAACACAGTATAAAGATACAGCAGGACAGATCTGTACAGAGGCCTGTGGGACTGTATTATTACTGTATCACACAGGAATGCAGTATAAAGATACAGCGGGACAGATCTGTACAGAGGTCTATGGGACTGTATTATTACTGTATCACACTGGAACGCAGTATAAAGATACAGCAGGACAGATCTGTACAGACGCCTATGGGACTGTATTATTACTGTATCACATAGGAACACAGTATAAATATACAGCAGGACAGATCCGTACAGAGGCCTATGGGACTGTATTATCACTGTATCGCACAGGAACGCAGTGTAAAGATAGAGCAGGACAGATCTGTACAGAGGTCTATGGGACTGTATTATTACTGTATCACACAGGAACGCAGTATAAAGATACAGCAGGACAGATCTGTACAGAGGTCTATGGGACTGTATTATTACTGTATCACACAGGAACGCAGTATAAAGATACAGCAGGACAGATCTGTACAGAGGCCTATGGAACTGTATTATTACTGTAGCACACAGGAACGCGGTATAAATATACAGCAGGACAGATCTGTACAGAGGTCTATGGGACTGTATTATTACTGTATCACACAGGAACGCAGTATAAAGATACAGCAGGACAGATCTGTACAGAGGCCTATGGAACTGTATTATTACTGTATCACACAGGAACGCGGTATAAATATACAGCAGGACAGATCTGTACAGAGGTCTATGGGACCGTATTATTACTGTATCACACAGGAACGTAGTATAAATATACAGCAGGACAGATCTGTACAGAGGTCTATGGGACCGTATTATTACTGTATCACACAGGAACACTGTATAAAGATACAGCAGGACAGATCTGTACAGAGGCCTATGGACTGTATTATTACTGTATCACACAGGAACACAGTATGAAGATACATCGGGACTGATCTTTACAGAGGTCTATGGGACTGTATTATTACTGTATCACACAGGAACGTAGTATAAAGATACAGCAGGACAGATCTGTACAGAGGTCTATGGGACTGTATTATTACTGTATCACACAGGAACGTAGTATAAAGATACAGCAGGACAGATCTGTACAGAGGTCTATGGGTCTGTATTATTACTGTATCACACAGGAACGCAGTATAAAGATACAGCGGGACAGATCTGTACAGAGGCCTGTGGGACTGTATTATTACTGTATCACACAGGAACGCAGTATAAAGATACAGCGGGACAGATCTGTACAGAGGTCTATGGGACTGTATTATTACTGTATCACACAGGAACGCAGTATAAAGATACAACAGGACAGATCTGTACAGATGCCTATGGGACTGTATTATTACTGTATCACACAGGAACACAGTATAAAGATACAGCAGGACAGATCTGTACAGAGGTCTATGGACTGTATTATTACTGTATCACACAGGAACACAGTATAAAGATACAGCAGTACAGATCTGTACAGAGGCCTATGGGACTGTATTATTACTGTATCACACAGGAACGCAGTATAAAGATACAGCAGGACAGATCTGTACAGAGGTCTATGGGACTGTATTATTACTGTATCACACTGGAACGCAGTATAAAGATACAGCAGGACAGATCTGTACAGACGCCTATGGGACTGTATTATTACTGTATCACACAGGAACGCGGTATAAAGATACATCAGGACAGATCTGTACAGAGGCCTATGGGACTGTATTATTACTGTATCACACAGGAACACAGTATAAATATACAGCAGGACAGATCCGTACAGAGGCCTTTGGGACTGTATTATCACTGTATCGCACAGGAACGCAGTGTAAAGATAGAGCAGGACTGGTCTGTACAGAGGTCTATGGGACTGTATTATTACTGTATCACACAGGAACGCAGTATAAAGATACAGCAGGACAGATCTGTACAGAGGCCTATGGAACTGTATTATTACTGTATCACACAGGAACGTGGTATAAATATACAGCAGGATAGATCTGTACAGAGGTCTATGGGACCGTATTATTACTGTATCACACAGGAACGTGGTATAAATATACAGCAGGACAGATCTGTACAGAGGTCTATGGGACCGTATTATTACTGTATCACACAGGGACGCAGTATAAAGATACAGCAGGATAGATCTGTACAGAGGTCTATGGACTGTATTATTACTGTATCACACAGGAACACAGTATAAATATACAGCAGGACAGATCTGTACAGAGGCCTGTGGGACTGTATTATTACTGTATCACACAGGAACGCAGTATAAAGATACAGCGGGACAGATCTGTACAGAGGTCTATGGGACTGTATTATTACTGTATCACACAGGAACACAGTATAAAGATACATCAGGACTGATCTGTACAGAGGCCTATGGGACTGTATTATTATTGTATCACACAGGAACACAGTATAAAGATACATCGGGACTGATCTGTACAGAGGTCTATGGGACTGTATTATTACTGTATCACACAGGAACGTAGTATAAAGATACAGCAGGACAGATCTGTACAGAGGTCTATGGGACTGTATTATTACTGTATCACACAGGAACATAGTATAAAGATACAGCAGGACAGATCTGTACAGAGGTCTATGGGACCGTATTATTACTGTATCACACAGGAACGCAGTATAAAGATACAGCAGGACAGATCTGTACAGAGGTCTATGGGACTGTTTTATTACTGTATCACACAGGAACGCAGTATAAAGATACATCAGGACAGATCTGTACAGAGGCCTGTGGGACTGTATTATTACTGTATCACACAGGAACGCAGTATAAAGATACAGCAGGACAGATCTGTACAGAAGCCAATAGGACTGTATTATTACTGTATCACACAGGAAAGCAGTATAAATATACAGCAGGACCGATCTGTACAGAGGTCTATGGTACTGTATCATTACTGTATCACACAGGAACACAGTATAATGATACAGCAGGACAGATCTGCACAGAGACCTATGGGACTGTATCTCTTAGGGAATAGCTGGCCAGTTCATATGACAAGGCACAGCATAGAGTCCAAAAAGTACGAAATGTCCATAGGCTTTGGATGAATAGTTTGAGGGCCGTTACAATCCAATAGCAGCTGCAGCAGTACTGTGGGGCCATCTTTGGGCTGGAGAACTGGTTACCTTCCATACTGACAATTTAGCTCTTTGCCACATAATCCAAAAAGGTTGCTCCAATAATCTGTATATTATGATGTTCTTAAGGAGACTCACTCTGCTAGCCCTTAAATTTGGTTTTCACATGGCATGTTCATTTATCCCAGGTGATGTTAATCAGGCAGCCGATCTTCTATCACGTTTTAAAATCCAGCAGTTTTTGCAGCTTACACCACATGCTTATCCTCAGCCTTGTCCAACTCCTCGTTTTCAGGATTTAATCATGAATTGATATGCCACGTCGCTGACGCAGAAGTGATTATCAGCAAACCTCTGGCCAATAACACTAAAAAGAATTATGCTAGAGCTTGGCAAACTTTCCTCAAATTCATATATTCGGTGCAACCCAACCAACCATTTAGCATCGATACCATTTTAGCGTTTGCCTCTTATTGCTCAACTAAGCTCAAACTGTCATACAATACTATTCAGCTATACCTAGCCAGAATCCAGCATCATTTAGGTCTCCACCGTCCAAACTTCATTTCTATCTTTTCCTCCTATAAGGTGAAGTTGTTCCTGAAAGGTTTAGCTAAGCTACAGCCTTCACCTTCTAGAAGTCACCTCCCTATCGATGGTGATATCGTCAAAAGTTTGGTAAATTTTCTTCACACTCATCGAATTTATCACTAATCACGTTATTATATCTGCTATTCACCTCGTGTTTTTCGGTTTCCTATGGGCCAGGTGAATTCACAGCTTCTTCTCCAAATTCTAATTTCTTAAACTTAAGCCACATACTCTTCGGTCACGGCTTTTTCACCCTTTGTTTGCCGCGCTCAAAAAACGATCAGTCAGGCCTAGGCACAACAATCACTTACCACGATAATTGGTGTCCAGTTAATGCACTCCGCTCCCTCACTTCGATTTTACAGCATAAACGTATCCATTATCTGCTTCTTCCAATGACGGGTACTCCACTTTCTACTACAGCCTTCGTTCATCAAATTCGCTGGTTCCTATCCCGGCTGGGTATGGACCTTAAGAATTTCTCTGGCCATTCCTTTCACACTGGAGATGCTACGTCGGCATCAAGGCAGAAAGTTCCAGCTAATATAATCCAAAAGCTCAGTCGCTGGGAATCCAGCTGTTATTCACGGTATATATACAACCCGGCCCTCGAAATCAAGGCAGTCCAATGTGCTCTCACAAGATGGTACCATGATCTTCTTTCATTCAAAGCCTTTCAATAAAAGTTTTTTGGTGATATTTAGTTTCTCTTGGCCTCATTTCAGGTTTACCTTAATTTCAATCATTTCTCCCCACCTCACCGTATCGGGGAGTTAAGGCACAAGCTGATTACTCAATTGATGCCGTTATGCTGGAAGATCCGACCACAAGTGTAAGGCAGAGCCTGTATTTGTGGGAGGAGCTGGAGGTCTATTTAAGCTCTCCAGTGCCTCCCATGGGTCTCTGCATCAGTAGGTCAGTCCCAACCCCATTCTCAGGTTTAACCCATGCCTTCTTTTGGCTTCACTTCATTTCCTCCTAACACTATTTACGGTAAGCCCTCATTTCAGAATTACCTTAATTTCCATCATTTCTCCCCTCCTAACCGTATCGGGGAGTTAAGGCACAAGCTGATTACTCAACCGATGCCGTTATGCTAGAAGAGCAGACCATAAATAATATTTTTTGGTAATAAAACTATCATATGTACAGTATGCTTTCCCAAGTAAAGAAAAAATAGGGAAAATATGTGAACATCCAAAGGACCACCAGATGGCGCATGAAACCCATTTATCAGAGAAACATTTGTTGTCCTGATGACTGATTACTCATTAAAGAAAATATAATTCTCACATCTGTGTTTCTTTTAATTTCCCACACCTAATATATCTGTTTCTGTCTTTACCGCTTTCATTTCTTATCATTCTCTCTTTCCAGGTATTATTATATTATTATTATTAGTTTAGTTATTTGATTGTTTGTTTATGAAGTGAGAACAGATTCTGCAGCAGTCTACAGTATCAGTAGAACTATGTACAGTACCAGTAGAACTATGTACAACACTGTATAGTATCAGTAGAACTATGTACAGTATCAGTAGAACTATGTACAACACTGTATAGTATCAGTAGAACTATGTACAGTATCAGTAGAACTATGTACAACACTGTATAGTATCCGTACAACTATGTACAGTATCAGTACTACTATGTACAGTATCAGTAGAACTATGTACAGTATCAGTAGAACTATGTACAACACTGTATAGTATCAGTAGAACTATGTACAGTATCAGTAGAACTATGTACAGTATCAGTAGAACTATGTATAGTATCAGTAGAACTATGTATAACACTGTACAGTATCAGTAGAACTATGTACAGTATCAGTAGAACTATGTACAACACTGTATAGTATCAGTAGAACTATGTATAGTATCAGTAGAACTATGTATAACACTGTACAGTATCAGTAGAACTATGTACAGTATCAATAGAACTATGTACAACACTGTATAGTAATAGTAGAACTATGTACAGTACCAGTAGAACTATGTACAATACTGTATAGTATCAGTAGAACTATGAACTGTATCAGTAGAACTATGTACAACACTGTATAGTATCAGTAGAACTATGTACAGTATCAGTAGAACTATGCACAACACTGTATAGTATCAGTAGAACTATGTACAGTATCAGTAGAACTATGCACAACACTGTATAGTATCAGTAGAACTATGTACAGTATCAGTAGAACTATGTACAACACTGTATAGTATCAGTAGAACTATGTACAGTATCAGTAGAACTATGTACAACACTGTATAGTATCAGTACAACTATGTACAGTATCAGTAGAACTATGTACAACACTGTATAGTATCAGTACAACTATGTACAGTATCAGTAGAACTATGTACAACACTGTATATTATCAGTAGAACTATGTACAACACTGTATAGTATCAGTAGAACTATGTATAGTATCAGTAGAACTATGTACAACACTGTACAGTATCAGTAGAACTATGTACAGTATCAGTAGAACTATGTACAACACTGTATAGTATCAGTAGAACTATATACAGTATCAGTAGAACTATGTACAACACTGTATAGTATCAGTAGAACTATGTACAGTATCAGTAGAACTATGTACAACACTGTACAGTATCAGTAGAACTATGTATAGTATCAGTAGAACTATGTACAGTATCAGTAGAACTATGTACAACACTGTATAGTATCAGTACAACTATGTACAGTATCAGTAGAACTATGTACAGTACCAGTAGAACTATGTACAACACTGTACAGTATCAGTAGAACTATGTACAACACTGTATAGTATCAGTACAACTATGTACAGTATCAGTAGAACTATGTACAACACTGTATAGTATCAGTACAACTATGTACAGTATCAGTAGAACTATGTACAACACTGTATAGTATCAGTAGAACTATGTACAACACTGTATAGTATCAGTAGAACTATGTATAGTATCAGTAGAACTATGTACAACACTGTACAGTATCAGTAGAACTATGTACAGTATCAGTAGAACTATGTACAACACTGTATAGTATCAGTAGAACTATGTACAGTATCAGTAGAACTATGTACAACACTGTATAGTATCAGTAGAACTATGTACAGTATCAGTAGAACTATGTACAACACTGTACAGTATCAGTAGAACTATGTATAGTATCAGTAGAACTATGTACAGTATCAGTAGAACTATGTACAACACTGTATAGTATCAGTACAACTATGTACAGTATCAGTAGAACTATGTACAGTATCAGTAGAACTATGTACAACACTGTACAGTATCAGTAGAACTATGTACAATATCAGTAGAACTATGTACAACACTGTATAGTATCAGTAGAACTATGTACAGTATCAGTAGAACTATGTACAACACTGTACAGTATCAGTAGAACTATGTACAACACTGTACAATATCAGTAGAACTATGTACAACACTGTATAGTACCAGTAGAACTATGTACAGTATCAGTAGAACTATGTACAGTATCAGTAGAACTATGTACAACACTGTACAATATCAGTAGAACTATGTACAACACTGTATAGTACCAGTAGAACTATGTACAGTATCAGTAGAACTATGTACAGTATCAGTAGAACTATGTACAACACTGTATAGTATCAGTACAACTATGTACAGTATCAGTAGAACTATGTACAGTATCAGTAGAACTATGTACAACACTGTACAATATCAGTAGAACTATGTACAGTATCAGTAGAACTATGTACAACACTGTATAGTATCAGTACAACTATGTACAGTATCAGTAGAACTATGTACAGTATCAGTAGAACTATGTACAACACTGTACAGTATCAGTAGAACTATGTACAGTATCAGTAGAACTATGTACAACACTGTACAGTATCAGTAGAACACTGTACAGTATCAGTAGAACTATGTACAGTATCAGTAGAACTATGTACAACACTGTATAGTATCAGTAGAACTATGTACAGTATCAGTAGAACTATGTACAACACTGTATAGTATCAGTAGAACTATGTATAGTATCAGTAGAACTATGTACAACACTGTATAGTATCAGTAGAACTATGTACAGTATCAGTAGAACTATGTACAACACTGTACAGTATCAGTAGAACTATGTACAGTATCAGTAGAACTATGTACAACACTGTATAGTATCAGTAGAACTATGAACAGTATCAGTAGAACTATGTACAACAATGTATAGTATCAGTAGAACTATGTACAACACTGTACAGTATCAGTAGAACTATGTACAGTATCAGTAGAACTATGTATAGTATCAGTAGAACTATGTACAACACTGTATAGTATCAGTACAACTATGTACAGTATCAGTAGAACTATGTACAACACTGTATAGTATCAGGAGAACTATGTACAACACTGTAGAGTATCAGTAGAACTATGTATAGTATCAGTAGAACTATGTACAGTATCAGTACAACTATGTACAGTATCAGTAGAACTATGTACAACACTGTATAGTATCAGTAGAACTATGTACAACACTGTAGAGTATCAGTAGAACTATGTACATTATCAGTAGAACTATGTATAGTATCAGTAGAACTATGTACAACACTGTACAGTATCAGTAGAACTATGTACAGTATCAGTAGAACTATGTACAGTATCAGTAGAACTATGTACAACACTGTATAGTATCAGTAGAACTATGTACAACACTGTATAGTATCAGTAGAACTATGTACAGTATCAGTAGAACTATGTACAACACTGTACAGTATCAGTAGAACTATGTACAACACTGTATAGTATCAGTAGAACTATGTACAACACTGTAGAGTATCAGTAGAACTATGTACATTATCAGTAGAACTATGTATAGTATCAGTAGAACTATGTACAACACTGTACAGTATCAGTAGAACTATGTACAGTATCAGTAGAACTATGTACAGTATCAGTAGAACTATGTACAACACTGTATAGTATCAGTAGAACTATGTACAACACTGTATAGTATCAGTAGAACTATGTACAGTATCAGTAGAACTATGTACAAAACTGAACAGTATCAGTAGAACTATGTACAGTATCAGTAGAACTATGTACAATACTGTATAGTATCAGTAGAACTATGAACTGTATCAGTAGAACTATGTACAGTATCAGTAGAACTATGTACAACACTGTATAGTATCAGTAGAACTATGTACAACACTGTATAGTATCAGTAGAACTATGCACAACACTGTATAGTATTAGTAGAACTATGTACAGTATCAGTAGAACTATGTACAACACTGTATAGTATCAGTAGAACTATGTACAGTATCAGTAGAACTATGTACAACACTGTATAGTATCAGTAGAACTATGTACAGTATCAGTAGAACTATGTACAACACTGTATAATATCAGTAGAACTATGTACAGTATCAGTAGAACTATGTACAACACTGTATAGTATCAGTACAACTATGTACAGTATCAGTAGAACTATGTACAACACTGTATAGTATCAGTAGAACTATGTACAGTATCAGTAGAACTATGTACAACACTGTACAGTATCAGTAGAACTATGTACAGTATCAGTACAACTATGTACAACACTGTATAGTATTAGTAGAACTATGAACAGTATCAGTAGAACTATGTACAGTATCAGTAGAACTATGTACAAAACTGAACAGTATCAGTAGAACTATGTACAGTATCAGTAGAACTATGTACAATACTGTATAGTATCAGTAGAACTATGAACTGTATCAGTAGAACTATGTACAACACTGTATAGTATCAGTAGAACTATGTACAGTATCAGTAGAACTATGTACAGTATCAGTAGAACTATGCACAACACTGTATAGTATCAGTAGAACTATGTACAGTATCAGTAGAACTATGCACAACACTGTATAGTATCAGTAGAACTATGTACAGTATCAGTAGAACTATGTACAACACTGTATAGTATCAGTATAACTATGTACAGTATCAGTAGAACTATGTACAACACTGTATAGTATCAGTACAACTATGTACAGTATCAGTAGAACTATGTACAACACTGTATAGTATCAGTACAACTATGTACAGTATCAGTAGAACTATGTACAACACTGTATATTATCAGTAGAACTATGTACAACACTGTATAGTATCAGTAGAACTATGTATAGTATCAGTAGAACTATGTACAACACTGTACAGTATCAGTAGAACTATGTACAGTATCAGTAGAACTATGTACAACACTGTATAGTATCAGTAGAACTATATACAGTATCAGTAGAACTATGTACAACACTGTATAGTATCAGTAGAACTATGTACAGTATCAGTAGAACTATGTACAACACTGTACAGTATCAGTAGAACTATGTATAGTATCAGTAGAACTATGTACAGTATCAGTAGAACTATGTACAACACTGTATAGTATCAGTACAACTATGTACAGTATCAGTAGAACTATGTACAGTACCAGTAGAACTATGTACAACACTGTACAGTATCAGTAGAACTATGTACAACACTGTATAGTATCAGTACAACTATGTACAGTATCAGTAGAACTATGTACAACACTGTATAGTATCAGTACAACTATGTACAGTATCAGTAGAACTATGTAGAACACTGTATAGTATCAGTACAACTATGTACAACACTGTATAGTATCAGTAGAACTATGTATAGTATCAGTAGAACTATGTACAACACTGTACAGTATCAGTAGAACTATGTACAGTATCAGTAGAACTATGTACAACACTGTATAGTATCAGTAGAACTATGTACAGTATCAGTAGAACTATGTACAACACTGTATAGTATCAGTAGAACTATGTACAGTATCAGTAGAACTATGTACAACACTGTACAGTATCAGTAGAACTATGTATAGTATCAGTAGAACTATGTACAGTATCAGTAGAACTATGTACAACACTGTATAGTATCAGTACAACTATGTACAGTATCAGTAGAACTATGTACAGTATCAGTAGAACTATGTACAACACTGTACAGTATCAGTAGAACTATGTACAATATCAGTAGAACTATGTACAACACTGTATAGTATCAGTAGAACTATGTACAGTATCAGTAGAACTATGTACAACACTGTACAGTATCAGTAGAACTATGTACAACACTGTATAGTATCAGTAGAACTATGTACAGTATCAGTAGAACTATGTACAACACTGTATAGTATCAGTAGAACTATGTACAGTATCAGTACAACTATGTACAGTATCAGTACAACTATGTACAGTATCAGTAGAACTATGTACAACACTTTACAGTATCAGTAGAACTATGTACAACACTGTATAGTATCAGTAGAACTATGTACAGTATCAGTAGAACTATGTACAACACTGTATAGTATCAGTAGAACTATGTACAGTATCAGTAGAACTATGTACAGTATCAGTAGAACTATGTACAACACTGTATAGTATCAGTAGAACTATGAACAGTATCAGTAGAACTATGTACAGTATCAGTAGAACTATGTACAAAACTGAACAGTATCAGTAGAACTATGTACAGTATCAGTAGAACTATGTACAATACTGTATAGTATCAGTAGAACTATGAACTGTATCAGTAGAAATATGTACAGTATCAGTAGAACTATGTACAACACTGTATAGTATCAGTAGAACTATGCACAACACTGTATAGTATCAGTAGAACTATGTACAGTATCAGTAGAACTATGTACAACACTGTATAGTATCAGTAGAACTATGTACAGTATCAGTAGAACTATGTACAACACTGTATAGTATCAGTAGAACTATGTACAGTATCAGTAGAACTATGTACAACACTGTATAGTATCAGTAGAACTATGTACAGTATCAGTAGAACTATGTACAACACTGTATAGTATCAGTACAACTATGTACAGTATCAGTAGAACTATGTACAACACTGTATAGTATCAGTAGAACTATGTACAGTATCAGTAGAACTATGTACAACACTGTACAGTATCAGTAGAACTATGTACAGTATCAGTAGAACTATGTACAACACTGTATAGTATCAGTAGAACTATGAACAGTATCAGTAGAACTATGTACAGTATCAGTAGAACTATGTACAATACTGTATAGTATCAGTCGAACTATGAACTGTATCAGTAGAACTATGTACAACACTGTATAGTATCAGTAGAACTATGTACAGTATCAGTAGAACTATGTACAACACTGTATAGTATCAGTAGAACTATGTACAGTATCAGTAGAACTATGCACAACACTGTATAGTATCAGTAGAACTATGTACAGTATCAGTAGAACTATGTACAACACTGTATAGTATCAGTAGAACTATGTACAGTATCAGTAGAACTATGTACAACACTGTATAGTATCAGTAGAACTATGTACAGTATCAGTAGAACTATGTACAACACTGTATAGTATCAGTACAACTATGTACAGTATCAGTAGAACTATGTACAACACTGTATAGTATCAGTAGAACTATGTACAACACTGTATAGTATCAGTAGAACTATGTATAGTATCAGTAGAACTATGTACAACACTGTACAGTATCAGTAGAACTATGTACAGTATCAGTAGAACTATGTACAACACTGTATAGTATCAGTAGAACTATGTACAGTATCAGTAGAACTATGTACAACACTGTATAGTATCAGTAGAACTATGTACAGTATCAGTAGATCTATGTACAACACTGTACAGTATCAGTAGAACTATGTATAGTATCAGTAGAAGTATGTACAGTATCAGTAGAACTATGTACAACACTGTATAGTATCAGTAGAACTATGTACAGTATCAGTAGAACTATGTACAGTATCAGTAGAACTATGTACAACACTGTACAGTATCAGTAGAACTATGTACAGTATCAGTAGAACTATGTACAACACTGTACAGTATCAGTAGAACTATGTACAATATCAGTAGAACTATGTACAACACTGTATAGTATCAGTAGAACTATGTACAGTATCAGTAGAACTATGTACAACACTGTACAGTATCAGTAGAACTATGTACAACACTGTACAATATCAGTAGAACTATGTACAACACTGTATAGTACCAGTAGAACTATGTACAGTATCAGTAGAACTATGTACAGTATCAGTAGAACTATGTACAACACTGTACAATATCAGTAGAACTATGTACAACACTGTATACTACCAGTAGAACTATGTACAGTATCAGTAGAACTATGTACAGTATCAGTAGAACTATGTACAACACTGTATAGTATCAGTAGAACTATGTACAGTATCAGTAGAACTATGTACAGTATCAGTAGAACTATGTACAACACTGTACAATATCAGTAGAACTATGTACAGTATCAGTAGAACTATGTACAGTATCAGTAGAACTATGTACAACACTGTATAGTATCAGTACAACTATGTACAGTATCAGTAGAACTATGTACAACACTGTACAGTATCAGTAGAACTATGTACAGTATCAGTAGAACTATGTACAGTATCAGTAGAACTATGTACAACACTGTACAGTATCAGTAGAACTATGTACAGTATCAGTAGAACTATGTACAGTATCAGTAGAACTATGTACAACACTGTATAGTATCAGTAGAACTATGTACAGTATCAGTAGAACTATGTACAACACTGTACAGTATCAGTAGAACTATGTACAGTATCAGTAGAACTATGTACAACACTGTATAGTATCAGTAGAACTATGTACAGTATCAGTAGAACTGTGTACAGTATCAGTAGAACTATGTACAATACTGTATAGTATCAGTAGAACTATGTACAGTATCAGTAGAACTATGTACAACACTGTATAGTATCAGTACAACTATGTACAGTATCAGTAGAACTATGTACAACACTGTACAGTATCAGTAGAACTATGTACAGTATCAGTAGAACTATGTACAACACTGTATAGTATCAGTAGAACTATGTACAGTATCAGTAGAACTATGTACAGTATCAGTAGAACTATGTACAACACTGTATAGTATCAGTAGAACTATGTACAGTATCAGTAGAACTGTGTACAGTATCAGTAGAACTATGTACAACACTGTATAGTATCAGTAGAACTATGAACAGTATCAGTAGAACTATGTACAGTATCAGTAGAACTATGTACACAACTGAACAGTATCAGTAGAACTATGTACAGTATCAGTAGAACTATGTACAATACTGTATAGTATCAGTAGAACTATGAACTGTATCAGTAGAACTATGTACAGTATCAGTAGAACTATGTACAACACTGTATAGTATCAGTAGAACTATGTACAACACTGTATAGTATCAGTAGAACTATGCACAACACTGTATAGTATTAGTAGAACTATGTACAGTATCAGTAGAACTATGTACAACACTGTATAGTATCAGTAGAACTATGTACAGTATCAGTAGAACTATGTACAACACTGTATAGTATCAGTAGAACTATGCACAGTATCAGTAGAACTATGTACAACACTGTATAATATCAGTAGAACTATGTACAGTATCAGTAGAACTATGTACAACACTGTATAGTATCAGTACAACTATGTACAGTATCAGTAGAACTATGTACAACACTGTATAGTATCAGTAGAACTATGTACAACACTGTATAGTATCAGTACAACTATGTACAGTATCAGTAGAACTATGAACAACACTGTATAGTATCAGTAGAACTATGTACAGTATCAGTAGAACTATGTACAACACTGTACAGTATCAGTAGAACTATGTACAGTATCAGTACAACTATGTACAACACTGTATAGTATCAGTAGAACTATGAACAGTATCAGTAGAACTATGTACAGTATCAGTAGAACTATGTACAAAACTGAACAGTATCAGTAGAACTATGTACAGTATCAGTAGAACTATGTACAATACTGTATAGTATCAGTAGAACTATGAACTGTATCAGTAGAACTATGTACAACACTGTATCGTATCAGTAGAACTATGTACAGTATCAGTAGAACTATGCACAACACTGTACAGTATCAGTAGAACTATGTACAGTATCAGTAGAACTATGCAAAACACTGTATAGTATCAGTACAACTATGTACAGTATGAGTAGAACTATGTACAACACTGTACAGTATCAGTAGAACTATGTACAGTATCAGTAGAACTATGTACAGTATCAGTAGAACTATGTACAACACTGTACAGTATCAGTAGAACTATGCACAGTATCAGTAGAACTATGTACAGTATCAGTAGAACTATGTACAACACTGTATAGTATCAGTAGAACTATGTACAGTATCAGTAGAACTATGTACAACACTGTACAGTATCAGTAGAACTATGTACAGTATCAGTAGAACTATGTACAACACTGTATAGTATCAGTAGAACTATGTACAGTATCAGTAGAACTGTGTACAGTATCAGTAGAACTATGTACAATACTGTATAGTATCAGTAGAACTATGTACAGTATCAGTAGAACTATGTACAGTATCAGTAGAACTATGTACAACACTGTATAGTATCAGTACAACTATGTACAGTATCAGTAGAACTATGTACAACACTGTACAGTATCAGTAGAACTATGTACAGTATCAGTAGAACTATGTACAGTATCAGTAGAACTATGTACAACACTGTATAGTATCAGTAGAACTATGTACAGTATCAGTAGAACTATGTACAGTATCAGTAGAACTATGTACAACACTGTATAGTATCAGTAGAACTATGTACAGTATCAGTAGAACTGTGTACAGTATCAGTAGAACTATGTACAACACTGTATAGTATCAGTAGAACTATGAACAGTATCAGTAGAACTATGTACAGTATCAGTAGAACTATGTACACAACTGAACAGTATCAGTAGAACTATGTACAGTATCAGTAGAACTATGTACAATACTGTATAGTATCAGTAGAACTATGAACTGTATCAGTAGAACTATGTACAGTATCAGTAGAACTATGTACAACACTGTATAGTATCAGTAGAACTATGCACAACACTGTATAGTATTAGTAGAACTATGTACAGTATCAGTAGAACTATGTACAACACTGTATAGTATCAGTAGAACTATGTACAGTATCAGTAGAACTATGTACAACACTGTATAGTATCAGTAGAACTATGCACAGTATCAGTAGAACTATGTACAACACTGTATAATATCAGTAGAACTATGTACAGTATCAGTAGAACTATGTACAACACTGTATAGTATCAGTACAACTATGTACAGTATCAGTAGAACTATGTACAACACTGTATAGTATCAGTAGAACTATGTACAACACTGTATAGTATCAGTACAACTATGTACAGTATCAGTAGAACTATGAACAACACTGTATAGTATCAGTAGAACTATGTACAGTATCAGTAGAACTATGTACAACACTGTACAGTATCAGTAGAACTATGTACAGTATCAGTACAACTATGTACAACACTGTATAGTATCAGTAGAACTATGAACAGTATCAGTAGAACTATGTACAGTATCAGTAGAACTATGTACAAAACTGAACAGTATCAGTAGAACTATGTACAGTATCAGTAGAACTATGTACAATACTGTATAGTATCAGTAGAACTATGAACTGTATCAGTAGAACTATGTACAACACTGTATCGTATCAGTAGAACTATGTACAGTATCAGTAGAACTATGCACAACACTGTATAGTATCAGTAGAACTATGTACAGTATCAGTAGAACTATGCAAAACACTGTATAGTATCAGTAGAACTATGTACAGTATCAGTAGAACTATGTACAACACTGTATAGTATCAGTAGAACTATGTACAGTATCAGTAGAACTATGTACAACACTGTATAGTATCAGTACAACTATGTACAGTATCAGTAGAACTATGTACAACACTGTATAGTATCAGTACAACTATGTACAGTATCAGTAGAACTATGTACAACACTGTATAGTATCAGTACAACTATGTACAACACTGTATAGTATCAGTAGAACTATGTATAGTATCAGTAGAACTATGTACAACACTGTACAGTATCAGTAGAACTATGTACAGTATCAGTAGAACTATGTACAACACTGTATAGTATCAGTAGAACTATGTACAGTATCAGTAGAACTATGTACAACACTGTATAGTATCAGTAGAACTATGTACTGTATCAGTAGAACTATGTACAACACTGTACAGTAGCAGTAGAACTATGTATAGTATCAGTAGAACTATGTACAGTATCAGTAGAACTATGTACAACACTGTATAGTATCAGTACAACTATGTACAGTATCAGTAGAACTATGTACAGTATCAGTAGAACTATGTACAACACTGTATAGTATCAGTACAACTATGTACAGTATCAGTAGAACTATGTACAACACTGTATAGTATCAGTACAACTATGTACAGTATCAGTAGAACTATGTACAACACTGTATAGTATCAGTAGAACTATGTACAACACTGTATAGTATCAGTAGAACTATGTATAGTATCAGTAGAACTATGTACAACACTGTACAGTATCAGTAGAACTATGTACAGTATCAGTAGAACTATGTACAACACTGTATAGTATCAGTAGAACTATGTACAGTATCAGTAGAACTATGTACAACACTGTACAGTATCAGTAGAACTATGTATAGTATCAGTAGAACTATGTACAGTATCAGTAGAACTATGTACAACACTGTATAGTATCAGTACAACACTGTACAGTATCAGTAGAACTATGTACAATATCAGTAGAACTATGTACAACACTGTATAGTATGAGTAGAACTATGTACAGTATCAGTAGAACTATTTACAACACTGTACAGTATCAGTAGAACTATGTACAACACTGTACAATATCAGTAGAACTATGTACAACACTGTATAGTAC
Source organism: Rhinophrynus dorsalis (assembly GCA_037306005.1). Classification (NCBI taxonomy): domain Eukaryota; kingdom Metazoa; phylum Chordata; class Amphibia; order Anura; family Rhinophrynidae; genus Rhinophrynus; species Rhinophrynus dorsalis. The sequence goes on from CM074721.1 coordinate 4,207,927, forward strand.
CAGTAGAACTATGTACAGTATCAGTAGAACTATGTACAGTATCAGTAGAACTATGTACAACACTGTACAATATCAGTAGAACTATGTACAACACTGTATAGTATCAGTACAACTATGTACAGTATCAGTAGAACTATGTACAGTATCAGTAGAACTATGTACAACACTGTACAATATCAGTAGAACTATGTACAGTATCAGTAGAACTATGTACAGTATCAGTAGAACTATGTACAACACTGTATAGTATCAGTACAACTATGTACAGTATCAGTAGAACTATGTACAGTATCAGTAGAACTATGTACAACACTGTACAGTATCAGTAGAACTATGTACAGTATCAGTAGAACTATGTACAACACTGTACAGTATCAGTAGAACACTGTACAGTATCAGTAGAACTATGTACAGTATCAGTAGAACTATGTACAGCACTGTATAGTATCAGTAGAACTATGTACAGTATCAGTAGAACTATGTACAACACTGTATAGTATCAGTAGAACTATGTATAGTATCAGTAGAACTATGTACAACACTGTATAGTATCAGTAGAACTATGTACAGTATCAGTAGAACTATGTACAACACTGTACAGTATCAGTAGAACTATGTACAGTATCAGTAGAACTATGTACAACACTGTATAGTATCAGTAGAACTATGAACAGTATCAGTAGAACTATGTACAACAATGTATAGTATCAGTAGAACTATGTACAACACTGTACAGTATCAGTAGAACTATGTACAGTATCAGTAGAACTATGTACAACACTGTATAGTATCAGTACAACTATGTACAGTATCAGTAGAACTATGTACAACACTGTATAGTATCAGTAGAACTATGTACAACACTGTAGAGTATCAGTAGAACTATGTATAGTATCAGTAGAACTATGTACAGTATCAGTACAACTATGTACAGTATCAGTAGAACTATGTACAACACTGTATAGTATCAGTAGAACTATGTACAACACTGTAGAGTATCAGTAGAACTATGTACATTATCAGTAGAACTATGTACAGTATCAGTAGAACTATGCACAACACTGTATAGTATCAGTAGAACTATGTACAGTATCAGTAGAACTATGCAAAACACTGTATAGTATCAGTAGAACTATGTACAGTATCAGTAGAACTATGTACAACACTGTATAGTATCAGTAGAACTATGTACAACACTGTATAGTATCAGTACAACTATGTACAGTATCAGTAGAACTATGTACAACACTGTATAGTATCAGTACAACTATGTACAGTATCAGTAGAACTATGTACAACACTGTATAGTATCAGTACAACTATGTACAACACTGTATAGTATCAGTAGAACTATGTATAGTATCAGTAGAACTATGTACAACACTGTACAGTATCAGTAGAACTATGTACAGTATCAGTAGAACTATGTACAACACTGTATAGTATCAGTAGAACTATGTACAGTATCAGTAGAACTATGTACAACACTGTATAGTATCAGTAGAACTATGTACTGTATCAGTAGAACTATGTACAACACTGTACAGTAGCAGTAGAACTATGTATAGTATCAGTAGAACTATGTACAGTATCAGTAGAACTATGTACAACACTGTATAGTATCAGTACAACTATGTACAGTATCAGTAGAACTATGTACAGTATCAGTAGAACTATGTACAACACTGTATAGTATCAGTACAACTATGTACAGTATCAGTAGAACTATGTACAACACTGTATAGTATCAGTACAACTATGTACAGTATCAGTAGAACTATGTACAACACTGTATAGTATCAGTAGAACTATGTACAACACTGTATAGTATCAGTAGAACTATGTATAGTATCAGTAGAACTATGTACAACACTGTACAGTATCAGTAGAACTATGTACAGTATCAGTAGAACTATGTACAACACTGTATAGTATCAGTAGAACTATGTACAGTATCAGTAGAACTATGTACAACACTGTACAGTATCAGTAGAACTATGTATAGTATCAGTAGAACTATGTACAGTATCAGTAGAACTATGTACAACACTGTATAGTATCAGTACAACACTGTACAGTATCAGTAGAACTATGTACAATATCAGTAGAACTATGTACAACACTGTATAGTATCAGTAGAACTATGTACAGTATCAGTAGAACTATGTACAACACTGTACAGTATCAGTAGAACTATGTACAACACTGTACAATATCAGTAGAACTATGTACAACACTGTATAGTACCAGTAGACCTATGTACAGTTTCAGTAGAACTATGTACAGTATCAGTAGAACTATGTACAACACTGTACAATATCAGTAGAACTATGTACAACACTGTATAGTATCAGTACAACTATGTACAGTATCAGTAGAACTATGTACAGTATCAGTAGAACTATGTACAACACTGTACAATATCAGTAGAACTATGTACAGTATCAGTAGAACTATGTACAGTATCAGTAGAACTATGTACAACACTGTATAGTATCAGTACAACTATGTACAGTATCAGTAGAACTATGTACAGTATCAGTAGAACTATGTACAACACTGTACAGTATCAGTAGAACTATGTACAGTATCAGTAGAACTATGTACAACACTGTACAGTATCAGTAGAACACTGTACAGTATCAGTAGAACTATGTACAGTATCAGTAGAACTATGTACAACACTGTATAGTATCAGTAGAACTATGTACAGTATCAGTAGAACTATGTACAACACTATATAGTATCAGTAGAACTATGTATAGTATCAGTAGAACTATGTACAACACTGTATTGTATCAGTAGAACTATGTACAGTATCAGTAGAACTATGTACAACACTGTACAGTATCAGTAGAACTATGTACAGTATCAGTAGAACTATGTACAACACTGTATAGTATCAGTAGAACTATGAACAGTATCAGTAGAACTATGTACAACAATGTATAGTATCAGTAGAACTATGTACAACACTGTACAGTATCAGTAGAACTATGTACAGTATCAGTAGAACTATGTACAACACTGTATAGTATCAGTACAACTATGTACAGTATCAGTAGAAGTATGTACAACACTGTATAGTATCAGTAGAACTATGTACAACACTGTAGAGTATCAGTAGAACTATGTATAGTATCAGTAGAACTATGTACAGTATCAGTACAACTATGTACAGTATCAGTAGAACTATGTACAACACTGTATAGTATCAGTAGAACTATGTACAACACTGTAGAGTATCAGTAGAACTATGTACATTATCAGTAGAACTATGTATAGTATCAGTAGAACTGTGTACAACACTGTACAGTATCAGTAGAACTATGTACAGTATCAGTAGAACTATGTACAGTATCAGTAGAACTATGTACAACACTGTACAATATCAGTAGAACTATGTACAACACTGTATAGTACCAGTAGAACTATGTACAGTATCAGTAGAACTATGTACAGTATCAGTAGAACTATGTACAACACTGTATAGTATCAGTAGAACTATGTACAGTATCAGTAGAACTATGTACAACACTGTACAGTATCAGTAGAACTATGTACAACACTGTATAGTATCAGTAGAACTATGTACAGTATCAGTAGAACTATGTACAATACTGTATAGTATCAGTAGAACTATGTACAGTATCAGTAGAACTATGTACAACACTGTATAGTATCAGTACAACTATGTACAGTATCATTAGAACTATGTACAGTATCAGTAGAACTATGTACAGTATCAGTAGAACTATGTACAACACTGTACAGTATCAGTAGAACTATGTACAACACTGTATAATATCAGTAGAACTATGTACAGTATCAGTAGAACTATGTACAACACTGTATAGTATCAGTAGAACTATGTACAGTATCAGTAGAACTATGTACAACACTGTATAGTATCAGTAGAACTATGTACAGTATCAGTAGAACTATGTACAGTATCAGTAGAACTATGTACAACACTGTATAGTATCAGTAGAACTATGAACAGTATCAGTAGAACTATGTACAGTATCAGTAGAACTATGTACAAAACTGAACAGTATCAGTAGAACTATGTACAGTATCAGTAGAACTATGTACAATACTGTATAGTATCAGTAGAACTATGAACTGTATCAGTAGAACTATGTACAGTATCAGTAGAACTATGTACAACACTGTATAGTATCAGTAGAACTATGCACAACACTGTATAGTATCAGTAGAACTATGTACAGTATCAGTAGAACTATGTACAACACTGTATAGTATCAGTAGAACTATGTACAGTATCAGTAGAACTATGTACAACACTGTATAGTATCAGTAGAACTATGTACATTATCAGTAGAACTATGTACAACACTGTATAGTATCAGTAGAACTATGTACAGTATCAGTAGAACTATGTACAACACTGTATAGTATCAGTACAACTATGTACAGTATCAGTAGAAATATGTACAACACTGTATAGTATCAGTAGAACTATGTACAACACTGTATAGTATCAGTACAACTATGTACAGTATCAGTAGAACTATGAACAACACTGTATAGTATCAGTAGAACTATGTACAGTATCAGTAGAACTATGTACAACACTGTACAGTATCAGTAGAACTATGTACAGTATCAGTACAACTATGTACAACACTGTATAGTATCAGTAGAACTATGAACAGTATCAGTAGAACTATGTACAGTATCAGTAGAACTATGTACAAAACTGAACAGTATCAGTAGAACTATGTACAGTATCAGTAGAACTATGTACAATACTGTATAGTATCAGTAGAACTATGAACTGTATCAGTAGAACTATGTACAACACTGTATAGTATCAGTAGAACTATGTACAGTATCAGTAGAACTATGTACAACACTGTACAATATCAGTAGAACTATGTACAACACTGTATACTACCAGTAGAACTATGTACAGTATCAGTAGAACTATGTACAGTATCAGTAGAACTATGTACAACACTGTATAGTATCAGTAGAACTATGTACAGTATCAGTAGAACTATGTACAACACTGTACAATATCAGTAGAACTATGTACAGTATCAGTAGAACTATGTACAGTATCAGTAGAACTATGTACAACACTGTATAGTATCAGTACAACTATGTACAGTATCAGTAAAACTATGTACAACACTGTACAGTATCAGTAGAACTATGTACAGTATCAGTAGAACTATGTACAACACTGTACAGTATCAGTAGAACTATGTACAGTATCAGTAGAACTATGTACAACACTGTATAGTATCAGTAGAACTATGTACAGTATCAGTAGAACTATGTACAACACTGTATAGTATCAGTAGAACTATGTATAGTATCAGTAGAACTATGTACAACACTGTATAGTATCAGTAGAACTATGTACAGTATCAGTAGAACTATGTACAACACTGTACAGTATCAGTAGAACTATGTACAGTATCAGTAGAACTATGTACAACACTGTATAGTATCAGTAGAACTATGTACAGTATCAGTAGAACTGTGTACAGTATCAGTAGAACTATGTACAACACTGTATAGTATCAGTAGAACTATGTACAGTATCAGTAGAACTATGTACAACACTGTATAGTATCAGTACAACTATGTACAGTATCAGTAGAACTATGTACAACACTGTATAGTATCAGTAGAACTATGTACAACACTGTATAGTATCAGTACAACTATGTACAGTATCAGTAGAACTATGAACAACACTGTATAGTATCAGTAGAACTATGTACAGTATCAGTAGAACTATGTACAACACTGTACAGTATCAGCAGAACTATGTACAGTATCAGTACAACTATGTACAACACTGTATAGTATCAGTAGAACTATGAACAGTATCAGTAGAACTATGTACAGTATCAGTAGAACTATGTACAAAACTGAACAGTATCAGTAGAACTATGTACAGTATCAGTAGAACTATGTACAATACTGTATAGTATCAGTAGAACTATGAACTGTATCAGTAGAACTATGTACAACACTGTATAGTATCAGTAGAACTATGTACAGTATAAGTAGAACTATGTACAACACTGTATAGTATCAGTAGAACTATGTACAGTATCAGTAGAACTATGCACAACACTGTATAGTATCAGTAGAACTATGTACAGTATCAGTAGAACTATGTACAACACTGTATAGTATCAGTAGAACTATGTACAACACTGTATAGTATCAGTACAACTATGTACAGTATCAGTAGAACTATGTACAACACTGTATAGTATCAGTAGAACTATGTACAACACTGTATAGTATCAGTAGAACTATGTATAGTATCAGTAGAACTATGTACAACACTGTACAGTATCAGTAGAACTATGTACAGTATCAGTAGAACTATGTACAACACTGTATAGTATCAGTAGAACTATGTACAGTATCAGTAGAACTATGTACAACACTGTATAGTATCAGTAGAACTATGTACAGTATCAGTAGATCTATGTACAACACTGTACAGTATCAGTAGAACTATGTATAGTATCAGTAGAACTATGTACAGTATCAGTAGAACTATGTACAACACTGTATAGTATCAGTACAACTATGTACAGTATCAGTAGAACTATGTACAGTATCAGTAGAACTATGTACAACACTGTACAGTATCAGTAGAACTATGTACAGTATCAGTAGAACTATGTACAACACTGTACAGTATCAGTAGAACTATGTACAATATCAGTAGAACTATGTACAACACTGTATAGTATCAGTAGAACTATGTACAGTATCAGTAGAACTATGTACAACACTGTACAGTATCAGTAGAACTATGTACAACACTGTATAGTACCAGTAGAACTATGTACAGTATCAGTAGAACTATGTACAGTATCAGTAGAACTATGTACAACACTGTACAATATCAGTAGAACTATGTACAACACTGTATACTACCAGTAGAACTATGTACAGTATCAGTAGAACTATGTACAGTATCAGTAGAACTATGTACAACACTGTACAGTATCAGTAGAACTATGTACAATATCAGTAGAACTATGTACAACACTGTATAGTATCAGTAGAACTATGTACAGTATCAGTAGAACTATGTACAACACTGTACAGTATCAGTAGAACTATGTACAACACTGTACAATATCAGTAGAACTATGTACAACACTGTATAGTACCAGTAGAACTATGTACAGTATCAGTAGAACTATGTACAGTATCAGTAGAACTATGTACAACACTGTACAATATCAGTAGAACTATGTACAACACTGTATACTACCAGTAGAACTATGTACAGTATCAGTAGAACTATGTACAGTATCAGTAGAACTATGTACAACACTGTATAGTATCAGTAGAACTATGTACAGTATCAGTAGAACTATGTACAGTATCAGTAGAACTATGTACAACACTGTACAATATCAGTAGAACTATGTACAGTATCTGTAGAACTATGTACAACACTGTATAGTATCAGTACAACTATGTACAGTATCAGTAGAACTATGTACAACACTGTACAGTATCAGCAGAACTATGTACAGTATCAGTAGAACTATGTACAGTATCAGTAGAACTATGTACAACACTGTACAGTATCAGTAGAACTATGTACAGTATCAGTAGAACTATGTATAGTATCAGTAGAACTATGTACAACACTGTATAGTATCAGTACAACTATGTACAGTATCAGTAGAACTATGTACAACACTGTATAGTATCAGTAGAACTATGTACAACACTGTAGAGTATCAGTAGAACTATGTATAGTATCAGTAGAACTATGTACAGTATCAGTACAACTATGTACAGTATCAGTAGAACTATGTACAACACTGTATAGTATCAGTAGAACTATGTACAACACTGTATAGTATCAGTAGAACTATGAACAGTATCAGTAGAACTGTGTACAGTATCAGTAGAACTATGTACAAAACTGAACAGTATCAGTAGAACTATGTACAGTATCAGTAGAACTATGTACAATACTGTATAGTATCAGTAGAACTATGAACTGTATCAGTAGAACTATGTACAACACTGTATAGTATCAGTAGAACTATGTACAGTATCAGTAGAACTATGTACAACACTGTATAGTATCAGTAGAACTATGTACAGTATCAGTAGAACTATGCACAACACTGTATAGTATCAGTAGAACTATGTACAGTATCAGTAGAACTATGTACAACACTGTATAGTATCAGTAGAACTATGTACAGTATCAGTAGAACTATGTACAACACTGTATAGTATCAGTAGAACTATGTACAGTATCAGGAGAACTATGTACAACACTGTATAGTATCAGTAGAACTATGTACAGTATCAGTAGAACTATGTACAACACTGTATAGTATCAGTACAACTATGTACAGTATCAGTAGAACTATGTACAACACTGTATAGTATCAGTAGATCTATGTACAGTATCAGTAGAACTATGTACAACACTGTATAGTATCAGTACAACTATGTACAGTATCAGTAGAACTATGTACAACACTGTATAGTATCAGTAGAACTATGTACAACACTGTATAGTATCAGTAGAACTATGTATGGTATCAGTAGAACTATGTACAACACTGTACAGTATCAGTAGAACTATGTACAGTATCAGTAGAACTATGTACAACACTGTATAGTATCAGTAGAACTATGTACAGTATCAGTAGAACTATGTACAACACTGTATAGTATCAGTAGAACTATGTACAGTATCAGTAGAACTATGTACAACACTGTATAGTATCAGTAGAACTATGTACAGTATCAGTAGAACTATGTACAACACTGTATAGTATCAGTAGAACTATGTACAGTATCAGTGGAACTATGTACAACACTGTATAGTATCAGTACAACTATGTACAGTATCAGTAGAACTATGTACAACACTGTATAGTATCAGTAGAACTATGTACAACACTGTATAGTATCAGTACAACTATGTACAGTATCAGTAGAACTATGAACAACACTGTATAGTATCAGTAGAGCTATGTACAGTATCAGTAGAACTATGTACAACACTGTACAGTATCAGTAGAACTATGTACAGTATCAGTACAACTATGTACAACACTGTATAGTATCAGTAGAACTATGAACAGTATCAGTAGAACTATGTACAGTATCAGTAGAACTATGTACAAAACTGAACAGTATCAGTAGAACTATGTACAGTATCAGTAGAACTATGTACAATACTGTATAGTATCAGTAGAACTATGAACTGTATCAGTAGAACTATGTACAACACTGTATAGTATCAGTAGAACTATGTACAGTATCAGAAGAACTATGTACAACACTGTATAGTATCAGTAGAACTATGTACAGTATCAGTAGAACTATGCACAACACTGTATAGTATCAGTAGAACTATGTACAGTATCAGTAGAACTATGCACAACACTGTATAGTATCAGTAGAACTATGTACAGTATCAGTAGAACTATGTACAACACTGTATAGTATCAGTAGAACTATGTACAGTATCAGTAGAACTATGTACAACACTGTATAGTATCAGTACAACTATGTACAGTATCAGTAGAACTATGTACAACACTGTATAGTATCAGTACAACTATGTACAGTATCAGTAGAACTATGTACAACACTGTATAGTATCAGTAGAACTATGTATAGTATCAGTAGAACTATGTACAACACTGTACAGTATCAGTAGAACTATGTACAGTATCAGTAGAACTATGTACAACACTGTATAGTATCAGTAGAACTATGTACAGTATCAGTAGAACTATATACAACACTGTATAGTATCAGTAGAACTATGTACAGTATCAGTAGATCTATGTACAACACTGTACAGTATCAGTAGAACTATGTATAGTATCAGTAGAACTATGTACAGTATCAGTAGAACTATGTACAACACTGTATAGTATCAGTACAACTATGTACAGTATCAGTAGAACTATGTACAGTATCAGTAGAACTATGTACAACACTGTACAGTATCAGTAGAACTATGTACAGTATCAGTAGAACTATGTACAACACTGTACAGTATCAGTAGAACTATGTACAATATCAGTAGAACTATGTACAACACTGTATAGTATCAGTAGAACTATGTACAGTATCAGTAGAACTATGTACAACACTGTACAGTATCAGTAGAACTATGTACAATATCAGTAGAACTATGTACAACACTGTATAGTATCAGTAGAACTATGTACAGTATCAGTAGAACTATGTACAACACTGTATAGTACCAATAGAACTATGTACAACACTGTATAGTACCAGTAGAACTATGAACAGTATCAGTAGAACTATGTACAACACTGTATAGTATCAGTAGAACTATGTACAGTATCAGTAGAACTATGTACAACACTGTATAGTATCAGTAGAACTATGAACAGTATCAGTAGAACTATGTACAACACTGTATAGTATCAGTAGAACTATGAACAGTATCAGTAGAACTATGTACAACACTATATAGTACCAGTAGAACTATGTACAACACTGTATAGTACCAGTAGAACTATGTACAACACTGTATAGTACCAGTAGAACTATGAACAGTATCAGTAGAACTATGTACAGTATCAGTAGATCTATGTACAACACTGTATAGTACCAGTAGAACTATGAACAGTATCAGTAAAACTATGTACAACACTGTATAGTATCAGTACAACTATGTACAGTATCAGTAGAACTATGTACAGTATCAGTAGAACTATGTACAACACTGTACAGTATCAGTAGAACTATGTACAATATCAGTAGAACTATGTACAACACTGTATAGTATCAGTAGAACTATGTACAGTATCAGTAGAACTATGTACAACACTGTACAGTATCAGTAGAACTATGTACAATATCAGTAGAACTATGTACAACACTGTATAGTATCAGTAGAACTATGTACAGTATCAGTAGAACTATGTACAACACTGTATAGTACCAATAGAACTATGTACAACACTGTATAGTACCAGTAGAACTATGAACAGTATCAGTAGAACTATGTACAACACTGTATAGTATCAGTAGAACTATGTACAGTATCAGTAAAACTATGTACAACACTGTATAGTATCAGTAGAACTATGAACAGTATCAGTAGAACTATGTACAACACTGTATAGTATCAGTAGAACTATGAACAGTATCAGTAGAACTATGTACAACACTATATAGTACCAGTAGAACTATGTACAACACTGTATAGTACCAGTAGAACTATGTACAACACTGTATAGTACCAGTAGAACTATGAACAGTATCAGTAGAACTATGTACAGTATCAGTAGATCTATGTACAACACTGTATAGTACCAGTAGAACTATGAACAGTATCAGTAAAACTATGTACAACACTGTATAGTATCAGTACAACTATGTACAGTATCAGTAGAACTATGTACAACACTGTATAGTATCAGTAGAACTATGAACAGTATCAGTAGAACTATGTACAACACTGTATAGTATCAGTAGATCTATGTACAGTATCAGTAGAACTATGTACAGTATCAGTAGAACTATGTACAACACTGTATAGTATCAGTAGAACTATGTACAATATCAGTAGAACTATGTACAGTATCAGTAGAACTATGTATAGTATCAGTAGAACTATGTACAGTATCAGTAGAACTATGTACAACACTGTATAGTACCAGTAGAACTATGTACAACACTGTATAGTACCAGTAGAACTATCAACAGTATCAGTAGAACTATGTACAACACTGTACAGTATCAGTAGAACTATGTACAGTATCAGTAGAACTATGTAACAAATCCTACCCGTTACTTGAGCCCTTGTCTGGGCTAGAGACTGGGTACCCAAACCATCCTAGAAACTAGGGACAATTTGCCCTATTGGGACCCTATTCTGAGACTGATTGTATGACTCCTCAAACCAGAGTCATACACTAAAATAGACACTGGGTGAATGGGCAGCTTGATACATAGTTCTGCCCTGGGTTGCATTCATGTACAAGTATATTAAGTTTGGTTTTATTGTCAAATATTGTATGTGTTTAATTGTACTTGTCCAATTCGAAGGTTTGTGCAATCACCAACTACCAGGTATCCAAATATCTTCTGCAGCCTAACATGGGGAATGGTAGGCAGCTCAGGGATTGGTCAAGGTTGGAGCAGGGCATTCAAAGTAGTCAAACCAAGGCTTCAGCCTTGGGCCACTGTCCCTTAGATGTGTATTGCAGGCACTCCAGCCATGTGACTATGTGAACTGCAGTCAGACCCCCTGCCGTGTGGTAATTAGTTCAAGCCCTCAAGTCTTTGTTCAATCAAACCCTTAAGTCTTTGTTCAATCAAACCCTTTTGTATCTGAAATGCAATCCTGTCTGAGTTATTATGTTTGTTAGGCCATTGGCCCTCTGTCTCCCTCTGCCATTGGCCCTTTGTTCCTTGTGTGACATGTTTATTGTATTTTATTGGTTCTTGGGCCAACTCTGTATTAGAATACTTGGCCCCTCCCATCCTATTGTGGCATTGTGTTGTACTGTATAAAAGATGTGCTGTTCATCAATAAAATGAGTTACTTTTGGAGTGAACAAGCATCCTGGAGTCTTATGTTCTCATGGTATTAAAGCGCCCACTCTGACGCCCATCTGAGCTGAGTATCCTGCATCGTTCGACCGTCTGCTGCCAGCATCCTGCAACCCAAATTCGGATGCTGTCAGACTGCAGTGTGGACGTTTCCCTGCTTCTTCAAGTTCCAGTAAAAATGGAGTGCTCGAACGGCTTGACAACCGCTACCCTTTGTTCCTGCAACACTTTACCTGTTTGTCGTAGCCCGAGAGTAGAGGCCTCACTCTCTACTGCCCGTGTTTCCCTGCTTCCAGCGATCCTTCGAGTGTTTCAGTGACTGTCCATACTTCAACCGGTGCATCCGACAGAGCTTATCTGGCATTGAGAGGGAGAGACACGGGAACGGCGGCGGAAGGCGACGCGGTCCCTTCTTAGTTTCCATTACACTGGTGGCAGCGGTGGGATTTCTCCTTCTTTCATCGGGTGTATCGAATGAGGAATGGCAGAACGAGGATCCGGCGGAGCAGTATTGCCTGAATGGGGTTTCCTGGACTTTTCGGATCTCATCGAATCAGTTGGACCCGCATGGGGTCTCAGTGACTTCCGCAAGTACCTCGGAGCTGTAGAGCTCGACTGGGAGTACATTGACTTTCTAGTGAAGGAAAAGTGGAGCATTATTGGGATCGGACCAAGTGATGACCTGGTGTACCGGAGGATGGTGAACCTCATACCGCTCCTTGGATACAAGCCATCGGTTGCCAGGATTGATCGACTGATGGATATGGTACATGGCCTGTACATGCGCGAACTTTGTGCAAGAAGAGAGGAAGAAAACTGGAGGGGTAATTCATCCGAGGAGGAATTCAAGGAAGAGTATGTCCTGGATGAGATTGCCCCTGTTCACTCCACACTGGTGAGGGGGAATTCGCTCCTCACCAGTGCCCCTTGTGTTTTCCCCACATCAGGGAGTGGGACAACGGTCCTCCCTGATAACCCTTTGCCCCTGGATAATGTTTTGTCCGAGCTGAGGAGTGGGAATGCGTTCCTCCTCAGCCAAGAAGATGCCTCTGCATCAGGGGATGGGACAGGTGTCTCCCCTGATAGGCATGTTGCCCCTTCCCCTGCTTTCCCAGCTGCGGTGGATGAGGCGCAGGTCCCCATCAGCAGCAATTGTATGCCCCAACTGATGGGTAGGAGAGAGCCCATCAGTCCCTGTGAACCCCCTGTTGTGGTGAGTGTGGAAGAGCTCACCAGCAGCCCCAAAGTGATGCACTCTGTTGTTTTGGAAAATGCCTTGGAAGAGGAGCAGTGTGTGCTCCCCAGGGCCACGGATGATGCCGCCTTAAGGGATGGGACTGCGGTCTCCCTCAAGTCAGAGAAGGGCCTTGTGAGTGATGGCCTACGAGAGGAGGACCCCAGCGGGCTGGAAGATAGCAATGCTGCTGGCCCTCCTGTTGATATGTTTTGTGAACTGGTGGGTGGAAAAGAATGCCCCACCAGCCCCCCTGTAACCCCTGGCCTGGTGAGTAGGAGCGAGCTCACCAGGGCCTGGGAAACCCCTGCTGCGGTGGAAGAGATGCAGGTCTCCACCAGCAGCCCCAGTCCGTCCCCTGTTGTTGTTGCCCTGGAGAAGGGGAAGATTGTGTTCTCCAGGTACCTGGATAAAATTGCTAGGAGGATTGGAAGTACCTCCCTTCTAACGAAAAGTGGTGGCACTGATGTGGGGGCCCAGGAAGACAAGGAGACCCCTGGCCTTGTGGATGGGAGTGAACCCACCAGGCCCGGTGAATCCCTGGCTGGGGTGAGTGGGACAACAGTCCTCACTCCCAGCCCAACAGTGATTCCCCCTTTTCTTGTGACCCCTGGCCTGGTGAGTGGGACCACAGTCCTCACCAGGGATGTTGCTGTGTGGATTAATTGATCTCAGCCTGGTGGGTGGGAATTCGGTCCCCATCAGGCCAACTGTTGACCCAGACAGAGGGAGTGGAACCACTGTCCTCCCTAAAGAATTTGAGTCTGGGACCAGGTCTGTTCAATGCCCAGAATCTGTTTGCCCTGGGTTGGTGAGTGGGAATGCGCTCCTCACCGGCCCTTTGGATATCCCTGCCCTGGCCAAACAAGTCCCCAGTGGTACTTCCAGTTCTCTGAGCATTGCCCCAGCCCAGGAGAGCGGGAATAACATCCTTTCCTATCCCTCTGGGACGCTTGCCCAACTAAAAGGGGGAGATGTGCCTCTCTCCCTACACTTTGGTTTCCAGGCCATTGAGAGCCCAAAGATCCAGTCACCACAAAGAGATCCCCCCTATAGACTGGCTTTGGACCCTGAGCCACTGGCCCCAGACCCAGGGAAGTTTGGCCCCAGCTCTGCATGGAGCATGGCCCAGGAGAGGCCTCCCAACTTGGTGCCAGCTAAGACCAAGAGGCACCAGTTCCCATGGCCCAGGACCAAGGACCCCAGTTTTTCTCCTGGCCCAGGAAAAGGGACATACCTGCTGTTTCCTGGCCCGGACAAGGGACTGATGTTTTCCCCAGGTCAGACAAAGGATCCAACTCTTGTTCCTAGCCTGGACAAGGGGCATACTTGTTTATTGTTTCCCTGGCCCAGGAAAAGGGGCTCTACAATTGTGTCTGGCTTAGGACCAAGGCCTGTGGACTAACGAACTGTCCAGACAAGCGGCTCACAAAAGCAATGCTCTTCTAGAGTCCCAAGCCAGCATTTACTACTGCAACCGCTGGCTTGGTACAAAAAAGGGGGAGAAGTGTAACGGATCCTACCCGTTACTTGAGCCCTTGTCTGGCCCTAGAACTATTTATCCAAAGACTGTGGACATTTTGCCCTGGTTGTGCACTAAAAAATACTTTTCATAGACTTTATGTGAATGGGGCTAATGTACTGTATTACACAAAACTGCCCTGTGTTAGACTGCTGGTTTGCTTCCAAGGGAAGGGGCAGTGAGGGGTTAATTCTATGAATGTGTATTGCAGTCTCTCAAGCCATTGTATTGTGTATTGTAAGATGTATTGAGACTCCCTGCTGTGTGTTAATCCATTCACACCCCTCAGTCTATGAGTCACCTATTGTATAACCTGAAACTCTGTTGTCAGTCCTTTGTATTATATGTTGTCAGTTGATTACCTCTGTGAATGGTCCCATTGTGTCAGCCCTTACCATTTGCTGCTGGTTCCTTGTCTTATGTTTGGATTGTATTATCTCTGCCCCTCACCCTGTTGTATCTGGTTGGCCAATGTAGTTGATCTGTATAAATATGTGTGAATTTGTACAATAAAGTCAGTCTTATTCTGAGTGAACAAGGAGTCCTGGAGTCTTGTATTGCTTATAGTCTAAAGTGTCCACTCTGATACCCATCTGCGCCAAGTATCCTGAATCGTCGACTGCCTGCTGCCAGCTTCCTGCGACCCAAATTCGTATGCTGTCAGGCGGTGACGTGGACTCCATCTTCTCATCCTTGTGTTCCTGCGACATCTTCCAGTGATCCTTTAACTGGGATTAGAGGTCTTACTCTCTACTGCCAATGTTTCCCTGCTTCCAGCGATCCTGCAACTGTTTCAGTGACTGTCCATACTTCAACCGGTGCATCTGACGGCGCTTATCTGGCATCGAGAGAGACCGGGGAACAACGGCAGAAGGCGACGCGGTCCCTTCTTAGCTTCCGTTACACTGACTTATCGGTGTAGTGAGGTGAAATGGCTGAATATCATCTTCTCTGTGATGTGGTACACAGTATTTTATGGACATGTTGAGGAACATTCCAAAAACAACAATGTTTTGAGTGACCTTCATTGAGTTGTATAAGAGGACAGCACTTAATTTATCTAAACACATGAAACATGATTTGAGCACCCAAAGGTGTATTCAGTCTCTTACCAGGTACTTCTGTAGGTCTTATACTTCTGCTCACGTGAGCTTTGTGGATCCAACAAAGGTAATAGTAGCCAGGCTTGCCAAACGTATACTAAAACAAAGAGAAAGGGTAAAATAAAGGACACAAATATAAATATCCCCCCTCCCAACACCATGCAAAGCCCACTAGAAATCCGTACCCACTATCCAGCTCTATGGGATGACTAATCCCGCTCTCTTCTGACACAGGACTGACTGACACAGGATCTAGGAGCCCTGACAAGAACGTGGTCTTCTGACAACATGGTCCTCATGCGCTCATTGACATCACAGACCACAATAATTTATGGACAGAGGCACATGTTGTGAAATGGAGTCTCCCTCAGGGTGGGTTGCGAGACACATGATTCCATTTTATAGCACCCAAGATAACAGGAGCCGTATTCACAAAACAAATGTGGAGAAATTCTGGAAAAAAATCAACTGTACCATATAGGAAAAAATAAAATTTGGAAATTCACCAGCAAGGCACAATAAGGTGGATATAAATGTAGAAACATCAGGCCGAGACAAAACGAGGTGGATATAAATGGAGGGAAACATCAGGCTGAGTCAAAGCAAGGTGGATATAAATGGAATGAAACATCAGAGTGAGGTACAGTGAGGTGGATATAAATGGAATGAAACATCAGGCTGAGTCAAAGCAAGGTGGATATAAATAGAGAAACATCACAGTGAGGTACAGTGAGGTGGATATAAATAGAGAAACATCACAGTGAGGTACAGAGAGGTGGATATAAATGTATAAACATCAGAGTGAGGCAAAGCAAGGTGGATATAAATGGAGAAACATCAGAGTGAGGCACAGTGAGGTGGATATAAATGAAGAAACATCAGAGTGAGGTACAGCGAGGTGGATATAAATGGAGAAACATCAGAGTGAGGCACAGCGAGGTGGATATAAATGGAGAAACATCAGAGTGAGGCACAGTGAGGTGGATATAAATGGAGAAACATCAGAGTGAGGTACAGCGAGGTGGAGATAAATGGAGAAACATCAGAGTGAGGCACAGTGAGGTGGATATAAATGGAGAAACATCAGAGTGAGGCACAGTGAGGTGGATATAAATGAAGAAACATCAGAGTGAGGCACAGCAAGGTGGATATAAATGGAGAAACATCAGAGTGAGGCACAGTGAGGTGGATATGAATGAAGAAACATCAGAGTGAGGTACAGCGAGGTGGATATAAATGAAGAAACATCAGAGTGAGGTACAGCAAGGTGGATATAAATAGAGAAACATCAGAGTGAGGCACAGAGAGGTGGATATAAATGTAGAAACATCAGAGTGAGGCACAGCGAGGTGGATATAAATGTAGAAACATCAGAGTGAGGCACAGTGAGGTGGATATAAATGTATAAACATCAGAGTGAGGCAAAGCAAGGTGGATATAAATGGAGAAACATCAGACTGAGGCACAGCAAGGTGGATATAAATGAAGAAACATCAGAGTGAGGCACAGCAAGGTGGATATAAATGAAGAAACATCAGAGTGAGGCACAGCGAGGTGGATATAAATGAAGAAACATCAGAGTGAGGCAAAGCAAGGTGGATATAAATGGAGAAACATCAGAGTGAGGCACAGCGAGGTGGATATAAATGGAGAAACATCAGACTGAGGCACAGCAAGGTGGATATAAATGAAGAAACATCAGAGTGAGGCACAGCAAGGTGGATATAAATGTATAAACATCAGACTGAGGCACAGCAAGGTGGATATAAATGGAGAAACATCAGAGTGAGGTACAGAGAGGTGGATATAAATGGAGAAACATCAGAGTGAGGCACAGCGAGGTGGATATAAATGTATAAACATCAGAGTGAGGCAAAGCAAGGTGGATATAAATGGAGAAACATCAGAGTGAGGTACAGCGAGGTGGAT
The DNA here is from genome assembly GCA_037306005.1 of Rhinophrynus dorsalis. Taxonomy (NCBI): domain Eukaryota; kingdom Metazoa; phylum Chordata; class Amphibia; order Anura; family Rhinophrynidae; genus Rhinophrynus; species Rhinophrynus dorsalis. Next base: position 4,226,306 of record CM074721.1, read on the forward strand.
ATAAATGGAGAAACATCAGAGTGAGGCACAGAGAGGTGGATATAAATGAAGAAACATCAGAGTGAGGCACAGCGAGGTGGATATAAATGAAGAAACATCAGAGTGAGGCACAGCGAGGTGGATATAAATGAAGAAACATCAGAGTGAGGCAAAGCAAGGTGGATATAAATGGAGAAACATCAGAGTGAGGCACAGCGAGGTGGATATAAATGGAGAAACATCAGACTGAGGCACAGCAAGGTGGATATAAATGAAGAAACATCAGAGTGAGGCACAGCAAGGTGGATATAAATGAAGAAACATCAGAGTGAGGCACAGCGAGGTGGATATAAATGGAGAAACATCAGAGTGAGGCACAGCGAGGTGGATATAAATGAAGAAACATCAGAGTGAGGCACAGTAAGGTGGATATAAATGAAGAAACATCAGACTGAGGCACAGAGAGGTGGATATAAATGAAGAAACATCAGAGTGAGGCACAGCAAGGTGGATATAAATGAAGAAACATCAGACTGAGGCACAGCGAGGTGGATATAAATGGAGAAACATCAGAGTGAGGCACAGCGAGGTGGAGATAAATGGAGAAACATCAGAGTGAGGCACAGCAAGGTGGATATAAGTGGAGAAACATCAGAGTGAGGCACAGCAAGGTGGATATAAATGGAGAAAAATCAGAGTGAGGCACAGCGAGGTGGATATAAATGAAGAAACATCAGAGTGAGGCACAGCGAGGTGGATATAAATGGAGAAACATCAGAGTGAGGCACAGCGAGGTGGAGATAAATGGAGAAACATCAGAGTGAGGCACAGCAAGGTGGATATAAATGGAGAAACATCAGAGTGAGGCACAGCGAGGTGGATATAAATGGAGAAACATCAGAGTGAGGCACAACGAGGTGGATATAAATGGAGAAACATCAGAGTGAGGCACAGCGAGGTGGATATAAATGAAGAAACATCAGAGTGAGGAACAGCAAGGTGGATATAAATGGAGAAACATCAGACTGAGGCACAGCGAGGTAGATATAAATGAAGAAACATCAGAGTGAGGCACAGCGAGGTGGATATAAATGGAGAAACATCAGACTGAGGCACAGCAAGGTGGATATAAATGAAGAAACATCAGAGTGAGGCACAGCAAGGTGGATATAAATGAAGAAACATCAGAGTGAGGCACAGCGAGGTGGATATAAATGAAGAAACATCAGAGTGAGGCACAGAGAGGTGGATATAAATGAAGAAACATCAGAGTGAGGCACAGCGAGGTGGATATAAATGAAGAAACATCAGAGTAAGGCACAGCGAGGTGGATATAAATGAAGAAACATCAGAGTGAGGCACAGCGAGGTGGATATAAATGAAGAAACATCAGAGTGAGGCACAGCAAGGTGGATATAAATGGAGAAACATCAGACTGAGGCACAGCGAGGTGGATATAAATGAAGAAACATCAGAGTGAGGCACAGAGAGGTGGATATAAATGAAGAAACATCAGAGTGAGGCACAGCAAGGTGGATATAAATGAAGAAACATCAGAGTGAGGCACAGCGAGGTGGATATAAATGAAGAAACATCAGAGTGAGGCACAGCGAGGTGGATATAAATGGAGAAACATCAGAGTGAGGCACAGCGAGGTGGATATAATTGGAGAAACATCAGAGTGAGGCACAGCGAGGTGGATATAAATGAAGAAACATCAGAGTGAGGCACAGCAAGGTGGATATAAATGAAGAAACATCAGAGTGAGGCACAGCAAGGTGGATATAAATGGAGAAACATCAGAGTGAGGCACAGCGAGGTGGATATAAATGAAGAAACATCAGAGTGAGGCACAGCGAGGTGGATATAAATGGAGAAACATCAGAGTGAAGCACAGCAAGGTGGATATAAATGGAGAAACATCAGAGTGAGGCACAGCGAGGTGGATATAATTGGAGAAACATCAGAGTGAGGCACAGCAATGTGAATATAAATGAAGAAACATTAGAGTGAGGCACAGCAATGTGAATATAAATGAAGAAACATTAGAGTGAGGCACAGCGAGGTGGATATAAATGGAGAAACATCAGAGTGAGGCACAGCAATGTGAATATAAATGAAGAAACATTAGAGTGAGGCACAGCGAGGTGGATCGAAATGGAGAAACATAAGGTTGAGGCACAGCGAGGTGGATATAAATGGAGGAACATCAGGCAGAGGTACAGCAATATGGATATAAATGGAGAAACATGAGACCGAGGCACAGTGAGGTGGATATAAATGGAGAGAAACAGGAGGGTTTAGTGGGGATGTCATGTCCATCCCTGCCTTTCCTGGCATTTCTTTCCAGATATTCTGTTTTTCCTCTGTACAGTTCACCGCCTTGTGTGAAGCTCTTGCTGAGTCTATATCAAGCGCTGGCACTTCCACCCGTGACCTAGTTCAGTAGTGTCCCTCTGATTCCAGTGTTTGACCCGGCTTTTCTTTGACTCCATTTGCATCTTCTGATTTGGCTTTGTATCCTGTACTGGTTTGACCTCGGCTTTGTTTCATCAACTCCTCTACGGCCTGTTCCTTGTGTACTGTCTTTGCTGACGCGTTTTGACCTTGGCTTGATTGACTATTCTTCTGTCTCATCCCAGGTACCATCTCTGCCTGCTTCGTTACCGACTTGGCTTGCGACTATTCTCCATTTGACTCTGGAGACTCTCCTGCACCTACATTATCGAGTCCGACTCTGTCAACCACCTTGTCGAGTTTGCCTTCATCGACCTCCTGTTGGGTTCAACCCTTGTGACTCCGAATTTCAATTTGTTGTCCCTTTTCTTCCTGTTCCAGTGTTCAATAGAGACTGTACTGCTGTAGGTTTAATATACTGATACCTGTCTCCGGGAGTAGTAGTTGTATCTAGGATTGTTATCTTGTTATCTGGCTTCGTGGACATCACTTTTAACATGACCTAATCCACAGCAAGGCCTTCCTAGAGCAGCCCCCACCAGGTAGCCACGTTCCCCTGTCAGCACACCCTAGCATCTGGCTCACGGAGGTCTGTCTCGTATTATTGTCTGTTGTTTTTTTATTCATTTAATAGCAGTCTGTATTCTCTTTGTGGGGATTCCTGTCTGTGTGGGTGAATTATAGGGAAGGGTTAGTGGGGGATTATTATTAGGAGGGGTTAGTGAGTGGGTTATTATTAGGAGGGGTTAGTAGATTATTATTAGGAGGAGTTAGTGTGGGGGTATTATAGGGAAGGGTTAGTGGGTGGGTTATTATTAGGAGGGGTTAGTAGATTATTATTAGGAGGGGTTAGTGTGGGGGTATTATAGGGAAGGGTTAGTGGGTGGGTTATTATTTGGAGGGGTTAGTGGGGGATTATTATTAGGAGGGGTTAGTGTGGGGGTATTATAGGGAAGGGTTAGTGGGCAGGTTATTATTAGGAGGGGTTAGTAGATTATTATTAGGAGGGGTTAGTGGGGGATTATTATTAGGAGGGGTTAGTGGGTGGGTTATTATTTGGAGGGGTTAGTAGATTATTATTAGGAGGGGTTAGTGTGGGGGTATTATAGGGAAGGGTTAGTGGGTGGGTTATTATTTGGAGGGGTTAGTGGGGGATTATTATTAGGAGGGGTTAGTGTGGGGGTATTATAGGGAAGGGTTAGTGGGCAGGTTATTATTAGGAGGGGTTAGTAGATTATTATTAGGAGGGGTTAGTGGGGGATTATTATTAGGAGGGGTTAGTGGGTGGGTTATTATTTGGAGGGGTTAGTAGATTATTATTAGGAGGGGTTAGTGTGGGGGTATTATAGGGAAGGGTTAGTGGGTGGGTTATTATTTGGAGGGGTTAGTGGGGGATTATTATTAGGAGGGGTTAGTGTGGGGGTATTATAGGGAAGGGTTAGTGGGTGGGTTATTATTTGGAGGGGTTAGTGGGGGATTATTATTAGGAGGGGTTAGTGTGGGGGTATTATAGGGAAGGGTTAGTGGGCAGGTTATTATTAGGAGGGGTTAGTAGATTATTATTAGGAGGGGTTAGTGGGGGATTATTATTAGGAGGGGTTAGTGGGTGGGTTATTATTTGGAGGGGTTAGTAGATTATTATTAGGAGGGGTTAGTGTGGGGGTATTATAGGGAAGGGTTAGTGGGTGGGTTATTATTTGGAGGGGTTAGTGGGGGATTATTATTAGGAGGGGTTAGTGTGGGGGTGTTATAGGGAAGGGTTAGTGGGTGGGTTATTATTAGGAGGGGTTAGTGGGGGATTATTATTAGGAGGGGTTAGTGTGGGGGTATTATAGGGAAGGGTTAGTGGGCAGGTTATTATTAGGAGGGGTTAGTGGGGGATTATTATTAGGAGGGGTTAGTGGGTGGGTTATTATTTGGAGGGGTTAGTAGATTATTATTAGGAGGGGTTAGTGTGGGGGTATTATAGGGAAGGGTTAGTGGGTGGGTTATTATTTGGAGGGGTTAGTGGGGGATTATTATTAGGAGGGGTTAGTGTGGGGGTGTTATAGGGAAGGGTTAGTGGGTGGGTTATTATTAGGAGGGGTTAGTGGGGGATTATTATTAGGAGGGGTTAGTGTGGGGGTATTATAGGGAAGGGTTAGTGGGTGGGTTATTATTTGGAGGGGTTAGTGGGGGATTATTATTAGGAGGGGTTAGTGTGGGGGTATTATAGGGAAGGGTTAGTGGGTGGGTTATTATTTGGAGGGGTTAGTGGGGGATTATTATTAGGAGGGATTAGTGTGGGGGTGTTATAGGGAAGGGTTAGTGGGCAGGTTATTATTAGGAGGGATTAGTGGGGGATTATTATTAGGAGGAGTTAGTGTGGGGGTATTATAGGGAAGGGTTAGTGGGGGATTATTATTAGGAGGGGTTAGTGGGATTATTTTTAGGAGGAGTTAGTGTGGGGGTATTATAGGGAAGGGTTAGTGGGCAGGTTATTATTAGGAGGGGTTAGTGCGGGTTATTATTAGGAGGAGTTAGTGTGGGGGTATTATAGGGAAGGGTTAGTGGGTGGGTTATTATTAGGAGGGGTTAGTAGATTATTATTAGGAGGGGTTAGTGTGGGGGTATTATAGGGAAGGGTTAGTGGGTGGGTTATTATTTGGAGGGGTTAGTGGGGGATTATTATTTGGAGGGGTTAGTGTGGGGGTATTATAGGGAAGGGTTAGTGGGCAGGTTATTATTAGGAGGGGTTAGTGTGGGGGAATTATAGGGAAGGGTTAGTGGGCAGGTTATTATTTGGAGGGGTTAGTGTGGGGGTATTATAGGGAAGGGTTAGTGGGCAGGTTATTATTTGGAGGGGTTAGTAGATTATTATTAGGAGGGGTTAGTGTGGGGGTATTATAGGGAAGGGTTAGTGGGCGGGTTATTATTTGGAGGGGTTAGTAGATTATTATTTGGAGGGGTTAGTGTGGGGGTATTATAGGGAAGGGTTAGTGGGCAGGTTATTATTTGGAGGGGTTAGTAGATTATTATTAGGAGGGGTTAGTGTGGGGGTATTATAGGGAAGGGTTAGTGGGCGGGTTATTATTTGGAGGGGTTAGTGGGGGTCAGTTTTGGGAGGGGTAAATGTAACTTTTACCTCCCATCAGAACATCCCCCTGTCTCTAATATTTGGGGACAGCTGCCCCGCTCCCCCATTTACTAATCTGATCCCTAGAGCCAGTGAATTTATTAAATTAAAAGGAAAACCTGCACTTTAAGTATATTTAAGAAAATTGTATTTAGTTAAAAATTTATTTCCTGGAAATGACCAATTAAAACAGAGAATTTCAGTAACAGAAATCTCAAACTAACTGCTGTTAAGTTAAAAAATATGTCTAGTGGATGATATTTATTTTATCTAATTGGAAAAGTTATAGTTAATTAGCTAAAACTAATCATTTTCCTACTGGGGGAATTGGGAAATGTTATTTTCTAGAGCGGTTTCCAAACCACCATTAACTGCTCTTTTGAACCATAAAATAATTCCGTCGTCTTCTGCTCCATCACCAGCGCCTCTCGCTCTTATGTCTGAAGGAATGAGAAGGATTTCCACATTACACAAAATGACTTTTTAAGACAACAAAATCATCGTTTTGTATATTGGACTGAAAAACGCAATGAGATCTCATTTATATACAAAGAACCTCATATCTCTTAAGCAATCCAATCATTATTTCACTTATTGTCTCAGTTTCCAGCCGTCAGTCCGCCGCCTTCTCATCCCGTGAATGTGACTCCATACGTTTTCATACTGACTTCATTATCCAAGACATGACACTGGGGCTGCTGCACTGAGAAAAGAGGAGAAAGCCACCCACCCTTCTAGGAATGAATATAAATTCCCAGTCACTTAACTGAGGAATTAGTCTTTTAGTTATGAAAGATGAAAAGTGTTGGAAACCTCTCAGGCATTCAAGGGGTTAAGTATTCCATTTAAATCAGTGGAAATGGGAGAACTGTTTATTTGTGAACTAAATTTATTTCAACTGGAAACAATCATTTTAATTGGAATCTTGAATATAGTTTTTTCCCATTTAGGGCTGGATCCAAATGTTGGAGATAAAAAAGCCGTAGGGCAAAATGGATACCGAGCGACAAAAGAAAATGTCTTGGTCAGTATCCAAATGTCCTACCGGCTTAAAGCACAACGGACGTCAGGCCACAAAAATGGTCTTGTGGTCAAACGTCCATTTTACGTGTTAAGTTCTGAAAATGCCGCTAAATAGAGGCAGTATTAGGAACGTCAAAGGACAAAAGGCTAAGGATTGGTGTCTGACATACCGCCAACCACCGATCATTAACTAATCTGTTACCTGTCATCCACTGTCCTTCTCCTTCAGTCTTCATTCTGTATTCTCTCCATTCTTGTTTGTATCTTCTCCTTCTGTCTTCTCTTCTTTCTTCTTTCTTTATCTTTTATCTTCTCCTTCAGTCTTCTCTTCTTTCATCTGTCTTTATCTTCTTTCTTCTCCTTCAGTATTCTCTTCTTTCTTCTGTCTTTATCTTCTTTCTTCTCTTCAGTCGTCTCTTCTTTCTTCTGTCTTTATCTTCTATCTTCTCCTTCAGTCTTCTCTTCTTTCTTCTGTCTTTATCTTCTTTCTTCTCCTTCAGTCTTCTCTTTTTTCTTCTGTCTTTATCTTCTTTCTTCTCTTTAGTCTTGAGCCTGCAGAACAATACAATACATTGTTTAACCCCTTGAGTGCCAGAGGAGGTACACAACGCATTGCAAACCAATGCGTTGCAGACCTCTCTGGGACTGAAAGAGTTAAGCAATGTATTAGTGCCCATGTGTACTGAAATATGACTCCATTATTATGTTAAGACATAAGACATTATAATAAAGTTGCATTATGATATGTCCAAAACAATAATAATAATAATAATATACATCCACTGGCTGAGATGTGCTTACTCACATCCCAGCCAATCAGTTCAAAGCACAGTGGCTTGAATCTGATTGGCTGGGATGTGCGTGAGCACATCTCAGCCAATGGCTGTGAGGGAATTGGATCAGAGACTTCCCATATATAAAGGCACTCTCTGCTCAAATTCCCTCATTGAGGAATGGACATCGGCCCATGAGGAAGCAGAAGGGGTCTGTGGCGCACAGTGATGTCACCACCTCCTCTGCGGCCGAACACAACAACAGAGACATTATTATCATGAGCAAGCTAAGTATATTATCATGTTTTTAGACATATGATATTGCACCTTTACTATAATGGCTTTGTCTTAACATAATAATGGTGGCATATTTCAATACACATGGGCACTAATACATTGCTTAACTCTTTGAGCCCCAGAGAGGTCCACAACACATTGCTCTGCAATGCGTTGCATACTCATCTGACACTCAAGGGGTTAAACTATATATTGTATTATTCTGCATTGTATTCATACAATTTTTTCTTCTACAGATACAAGGAGACTGAAGAGAAGGACAGAAGAGAAGGACAAGAGAAGAAAGAAGAGAAGTAAGAAGAGGAGAAAGAAGAGAAGGACAGAGGAGAAGGACAGAAGAGAAGAACAGAAGAGAAGAAAGAAGAGAAGCAAGAAGAGGAGAAAGAAGAGAAGGACAGAGGAGAAGGACAGAGGAGAAGGACAGAAGAGAAGGACAGAGGAGAAGGACAGAGGAGAAGGACAGAGGAGAAGGACAGGAGAGAAGGAGAGAGGAGAAGGACAGAGGAGAAGGACAGAAGAGAAGGACAGAAGAGAAGGAGAGAGGAGAAGGACAGAGGAGAAGGACAGAAGAGACGGACAGAAGAGAAGGACAGAAGAGAAGGACAGAAGAGAAGGACAGAGGAGAAGGACAGAGGAGAAGGACAGAGGAGAATTACAGAAGAGAAGGACAGAAGAGAAGGACAGAGGAGAAGGACAGAAGAGAAGGACAGAGGAGAAGGACAGAGGAGAAGTACAGAAGAGAAGGACAGAGGAGAAGGACAGAGGAGAAGGACAGAAGAGAAGGACAGAAGAGAAGGACAGAAGAGAAGGACAGAAGAGAAGGACAGAGGAGAAGTACAGAAGAGAAGGACTGAGGAGAAGGACAGAAGAGAAGGACAGAGAAGAAGGACATAAGAGAAGGACAGAGGAGAATGACAGAAGAGAAGGACAGAGGAGAAGGACAGAGGAAAAGTACAGAAGAGAAGGACAGAGGAGAAGGACAGAGAAGAGAAGGACAGAGGAGAAGGACAGAAGAGAAGGACAGAGGAGAAGGACAGAAGAGAAGGACAGAAGAGAAGGACAGAGGAGAAGGACAGAGGAGAAGGACAGAAGAGAAGGAAAGAGGAGAAGGACAGAAGAGAAGGACAGAGGAAAAGGACAGAGGAGAAGGACAGAGGAGAAGTACAGAAGAGAAGGACAGAGGAGAAGGACAGAAGAGAAGGACAGAGGAGAAGGACAGAAGAGAAGAAAGAAGAGAAGGACAGAGGAGAAGTACAGAAGAGAAGGACAAAAGAGAAGGACAAGAGAAGAAAGAAGAGAAGTAAGAAGAGGAGAAAGAAGAGAAGGACAGAGGAGAAGGACAGAAGAGAAGGACAAAAGAGAAGGACAAGAGAAGAAAGAAGAGAAGTAAGAAGAGGAGAAAGAAGAGAAGGACAGAGGAGAAGGACAGAGGAGAAGGACAGAGGAGAAGGACAGAAGAGAAGGACAGAGGAGAAGGACAGAAGAGAAGGACAGGAGAGAAGGAGAGAGGAGAAGGACAGAGGAGAAGGACAGAAGAGACGGACAGAAGAGAAGGACAGAGGAGAAGGACAGAGGAGAAGGACAGAGGAGAAGGACAGAGGAGAAGGACAGAAGAGAAGGAGAGAGGAGAAGGACAGAGGAGAAGGACAGAAGAGAAGGACAGAGGAGAAGGACAGAGGAGAAGGACAGAGGAGAAGGACAGAGGAGAAGGACAGAAGAGAAGGACAGAGGAGAAGAACAGAGGAGAAGGACAGAAGAGAAGGACAGAGGAGAAGGACAGAGGAGAAGGACAGAGGAGAAGGACAGAGGAGAAGGACAGAAGAGAAGGACAGAAGAGAAGGACAGAGGAGAAGGACAGAGGAGAAGGACAGAAGAGAAGGACAGAGGAGAAGGACAGAGGAGAAGGACAGAAGAGAAGGACAGAGGAGAAGGACAGAAGAGAAGGACAGAAGAGAAGGACAGAGGAGAAGGACAGAAGAGAAGGACAGAGGAGAAGTACAGAAGAGAAGGACAGAAGAGAAGGACAGAGGAGAAGTACAGAAGAGAAGGACAGAGGAGAAGGACAGAAGAGAAGGACAGAGAAGAAGGACATAAGAGAAGGACAGAGGAGAAGGACAGAGGAGAAGGACAGAGGAGAAGGACAGAAGAGAAGGACAGAAGGGAAGGACAGAGGAGAAGGACAGAAGAGAAGGACAGAAGAGAAGGACAGAGGAGAAGTACAGAAGAGAAGGACAGAGGAGAAGGACAGAAGAGAAGGACAGAGAAGAAGGACATAAGAGAAGGACAGAGGAGAAGGACAGAAGAGAAGGACAGAGGAGAAGGACAGAGGAGAAGTACAGAAGAGAAGGACAGAAGAGAAGACAGAAGAGAAGGACAGAGAAGAAGGACATAAGAGAAGGACAGAGGAGAAGGACAGAAGAGAAGGACAGAAGAGAAGGACAGAAGAGAAGACAGAAGAGAAGGACAGAGGAGAAGGACAGAGGAGAAGTACAGAAGAGAAGGACAGAGGAGAAGGACAGAAGAGAAGGACAGAGGAGAAGGACAGAGGAGAAGGACAGAGGAGAAGGACAGAGGAGAAGTAAAGAAGAGAAGGACAGAGGAGAAGGACAGAAGAGAAGGACAGAATAGAAGGACAGAGGAGAAGGACATAAGAGAAGGACAGAGGAGAAGGACAGAAGAGAAGGACAGAAGAGAAGGACAGAGGAGAAGTACAGAAGAGAAGGACAGAGAAGAAGTACAGAGGAGAAGGACAGAAGAGAAGGACAGAAGAGAAGGACAGAGGAGAAGTACAGAAGAGAAGGACAGAGAAGAAGTACAGAGGAGAAGGACAGAGGAGAAGGACAGAAGAGAAGGACAGAAGAGAAGTACAGAAGAGAAGTACAGAAGAGAAGGACAGAGGAGAAGGACAGAAGAGAAGGACAGAGGAGAAGGACAGAAGAGAAGGACAGAGGAGAAGGACAGAGGAGAAGTACAGAAGAGAAGGACAGAGGAGAAGGACAGAAGAGAAGGACAGAATAGAAGGACAGAGGAGAAGGACATAAGAGAAGGACAGAGGAGAAGGACAGAGGAGAAGGACAGAGGAGAAGTACAGAGGAGAAGGACAGAAGAGAAGGACAGAAGAGAAGGACAGAATAGAAGGACAGAGGAGAAGGACATAAGAGAAGGACAGAGGAGAAGGACAGAGGAGAAGTACAGAAGAGAAGGACAGAGGAGAAGGACAGAGGAGAAGGACAGAAGAGAAGGACAGAGGAGAAGGACAGAAGAGAAGTACAGAGGAGAAGTACAGAGGAGAAGTACAGAGGAGAAGGACAGAAGAGAAGGACAGAGGAGAAGTACAGAAGAGAAGGACAGAGGAGAAGGACAGAAGAGAAGGACAGAAGAGAAGGACAGAGGAGAAGGACAGAGGAGAAGGACAGAGGAGAAGGACAGAAGAGAAGGACAGAGGAGAAGGACAGAGGAGAAGTACAGAGGAGAAGGACAGAAGAGAAGGACAGAGGAGAAGGACAGAAGAGAAGGACAGAGGAGAAGGACAGAGGAGAAGTACAGAGGAGAAGGACAGAAGAGAAGGACAGAGGAGAAGGACAGAAGAGAAGTACAGAGGAGAAGTACAGAGGAGAAGGACAGAAGAGAAGGACAGAGGAGAAGGACAGAAGAGAAGGACAGAAGAGAAGGACAGAAGAGAAGGACAGAGGTGAAGGACAGAGGAGAAGTACAGAAGAGAAGGACAGAGGAGAAGGACAGAAGAGAAGGACAGAGGAGAAGGACAGAAGAGAAGACAGAAGAGAAGGACAGAAGAGAAGGACAGAGGAGAAGGACAGAGGAGAAGTACAGAAGAGAAGGACAGAGGAGAAGGACAGAAGAGAAGGACAGAAGAGAAGGACAGAAGAGAAGGACAGAGGAGAAGGACAGAGGAGAAGTACAGAAGAGAAGGACAGAGGAGAAGGACAGAAGAGAAGGACAGAGGAGAAGGACAGAAGAGAAGGACAGGAGAGAAGGACAGAGGAGAAGGACAGAGGAGAAGGGCATAAGAGAAGGACAGAGGAGAAGGACATAAGAGAAGGACAGAGGAGAAGGACATAAGAGAAGGACAGAGGAGAAGGACAGAAGAGAAGGACAGAGGAGAAGGACAGAAGAGAAGACAGAAGAGAAGGACAGAGGAGAAGTACAGAAGAGAAGGACAGAGGAGAAGGACAGAGGAGAAGGACAGAAGAGAAGGACAGAATAGAAGGACAGAGGAGAAGGACATAAGAGAAGGACAGAGGAGAAGGACAGAGGAGAAGTACAGAAGAGAAGGACAGAGGAGAAGGACAGAGGAGAAGGACAGAGGAGAAGGACAGAGGAGAAGTACAGAGGAGAAGGACAGAAGAGAAGGACAGAGGAGAAGGACAGAAGAGAAGTACAGAGGAGAAGTACAGAGGAGAAGTACAGAGGAGAAGGACAGAAGAAAAGGACAGAGGAGAAGTACAGAAGAGAAGGACAGAGGAGAAGGACAGAAGAGAAGGACAGAAGAGAAGGACAGAGGAGAAGGACAGAGGAGAAGGACAGAGGAGAAGGACAGAGGAGAAGGAGAGAAGAGAAGGACAGAGGAGAAGGACAGAGGAGAAGTACAGAGGAGAAGGACAGAAGAGAAGGACAGAGGAGAAGGACAGAAGAGAAGGACAGAGGAGAAGGACAGAGGAGAAGTTCAGAGGAGAAGGACAGAAGAGAAGGACAGAGGAGAAGGACAGAAGAGAAGTACAGAGGAGAAGTACAGAGGAGAAGGACAGAAGAGAAGGACAGAGGAGAAGGACAGAAGAGAAGGACAGAAGAGAAGGACAGAAGAGAAGGACAGAGGAGAAGGACAGGAGAGAAGGACAGAAGAGAAGGACAGAGGAGAAGAACAGAGGAGAAGGACAGAGGAGAAGGACAGAAGAGAAGGACAGAGGAGAAGGACAGAAGAGACGGACAGAAGAGAAGGACAGAGGAGAAGGACAGAGGAGAAGGACAGAGGAGAAGGACAGAAGAGAAGGACAGAAGAGAAGGACAGAGGAGAAGGACAGAGGAGAAGGACAGAAGAGAAGGACAGGAGAGAATGACAGAGGAGAAGGACAGAGGAGAAGGACATAAGAGAAGGACAGAGGAGAAGGACATAAGAGAAGGACAGAGGAGAAGGACAGAAGAGAAGGACAGAAGAGAAGGACAGAGGAGAAGGACAGAGGAGAAGTACAGAGGAGAAGGACAGAAGAGAAGGACAGAGGAGAAGGACAGAAGAGAAGGACAGAGGAGAAGGACAGAAGAGAAGGACAGAGGAGAAGGACAGAGGAGAAGGACAGAAGAGAAGGACAGAGGAGAAGGACAGAGGAGAAGGACAGAGGAGAAGGACAGAGGAGAAGGACAGAGGAGAAGGACAGAAGAGAAGGACATAAGAGAAGGACAGAGGAGAATGACAGAAGAGATGGACAGAAGAGAAGGACAGAGGAGAAGGACAGAAGAGAAGGACAGAGGAGAAGGACAGAGGAGAAGTACAGAGGAGAAGGACAGAAGAGAAGGACAGAGGAGAAGGACAGAGGAGAAGGACAGAGGAGAAGGACAGAGGAGAAGGACAGAAGAGAAGGACAGAAGAGAAGGACAGAGGAGAAGGACAGAGGAGAAGTACAGAGGAGAAGGACAGAAGAGAAGGACAGAGGAGAAGGACAGAAGAGAAGGACAGAAGAGAAGGACAGAGGAGAAGGACAGAAGAGAAGGACAGAAGAGAAGGACAGAGGAGAAGGACAGAAGAGAAGGACAGAAGAGAAGGACAGAGGAGAAGGACAGAGGAGAAGGACAGAGGAGAAGGACATAAGAGAAGGACAGAGGAGAAGGACAGAAGAGAAGGACAGAAGAGAAGGACAGAGGAGAAGGACAGAAGAGAAGGACAGAGGAGAAGGACAGAGGAGAAGTACAGAGGAGAAGGACAGAAGAGAAGGACAGAGGAGAAGGACAGAAGAGAAGGACAGAGGAGAAGGACAGAAGAGAAGGACAGAGGAGAAGGACAGAGGAGAAGTACAGAGGAGAAGGACAGAAGAGAAGGACAGAGGAGAAGGACAGAAGAGAAGGACAGAGGAGAAGGACAGAGGAGAAGGACAGAGGAGAAGGACATAAGAGAAGGACAGAGGAGAAGGACAGAAGAGAAGGACAGAAGAGAAGGACAGAGGAGAAGGACAGAAGAGAAGACAGAAGAGAAGGACAGAGGAGAAGTACAGAAGAGAAGGACAGAGGAGAAGGACAGAGGAGAAGTACAGAAGAGAAGGACAGAGGAGAAGGACAGAAGAGAAGGACAGAATAGAAGGACAGAGGAGAAGGACATAAGAGAAGGACAGAGGAGAAGGACAGAGGAGAAGTACAGAAGAGAAGGACAGAGGAGAAGGACAGAGGAGAAGGACAGAGGAGAAGGACAGAGGAGAAGTACAGAGGAGAAGGACAGAGGAGAAGTACAGAGGAGAAGGACAGAAGAGAAGGACAGAGGAGAAGGACAGAAGAGAAGTACAGAGGAGAAGTACAGAGGAGAAGGACAGAAGAGAAGGACAGAGGAGAAGGACAGAAGAGAAGGACAGAAGAGAAGGACAGAAGAGAAGGACAGAGGAGAAGGACAGAGGAGAAGTACAGAAGAGAAGGACAGAGGAGAAGGACAGAAGAGAAGGACAGAGGAGAAGGACAGAAGAGAAGACAGAAGAGAAGGACAGAAGAGAAGGACAGAGGAGAAGGACAGAGGAGAAGTACAGAAGAGAAGGACAGAGGAGAAGGACAGAAGAGAAGGACAGAAGAGAAGGACAGAAGAGAAGGACAGAGGAGAAGGACAGAGGAGAAGTACAGAAGAGAAGGACAGAGGAGAAGGACAGAAGAGAAGGACAGAGGAGAAGGACAGAAGAGAAGGACAGGAGAGAAGGACAGAGGAGAAGGACAGAGGAGAAGGGCATAAGAGAAGGACAGAGGAGAAGGACATAAGAGAAGGACAGAGGAGAAGGACAGAAGAGAAGGACAGAGGAGAAGGACAGAAGAGAAGACAGAAGAGAAGGACAGAGGAGAAGTACAGAAGAGAAGGACAGAGGAGAAGGACAGAGGAGAAGGACAGAAGAGAAGGACAGAATAGAAGGACAGAGGAGAAGGACATAAGAGAAGGACAGAGGAGAAGGACAGAGGAGAAGGACAGAAGAGAAGGACAGAGGAGAAGGACAGAGGAGAAGGACAGAGGAGAAGTACAGAGGAGAAGGACAGAAGAGAAGGACAGAGGAGAAGGACAGAAGAGAAGTACAGAGGAGAAGTACAGAGGAGAAGTACAGAGGAGAAGGACAGAAGAAAAGGACAGAGGAGAAGTACAGAAGAGAAGGACAGAGGAGAAGGACAGAAGAGAAGGACAGAAGAGAAGGACAGAGGAGAAGGACAGAGGAGAAGGACAGAGGAGAAGGACAGAGGAGAAGGACAGAAGAGAAGGACAGAGGAGAAGGACAGAGGAGAAGTACAGAGGAGAAGGACAGAAGAGAAGGACAGAGGAGAAGGACAGAAGAGAAGGACAGAGGAGAAGGACAGAGGAGAAGTTCAGAGGAGAAGGACAGTAGAGAAGGACAGAGGAGAAGGACAGAAGAGAAGTACAGAGGAGAAGTACAGAGGAGAAGGACAGAAGAGAAGGACAGAGGAGAAGGACAGAAGAGAAGGACAGAAGAGAAGGACAGAAGAGAAGGACAGAGGAGAAGGACAGGAGAGAAGGACAGAAGAGAAGGACAGAGGAGAAGAACAGAGGAGAAGGACAGAGGAGAAGGACAGAAGAGAAGGACAGAGGAGAAGGACAGAAGAGACGGACAGAAGAGAAGGACAGAGGAGAAGGACAGAGGAGAAGGACAGAGGAGAAGGACAGAAGAGAAGGACAGAAGAGAAGGACAGAGGAGAAGGACAGAGGAGAAGTACAGAGGAGAAGGACAGAAGAGAAGGACAGAGGAGAAGGACAGAAGAGAAGGACAGAAGAGAAGGACAGAAGAGAAGGACAGAAGAGAAGGACAGAGGAGAAGGACAGGAGAGAAGGACAGAAGAGAAGGACAGAGGAGAAGAACAGAGGAGAAGGACAGAGGAGAAGGACAGAAGAGAAGGGCAGAGGAGAAGGACAGAAGAGACGGACAGAAGAGAAGGACAGAGGAGAAGGACAGAGGAGAAGGACAGAGGAGAAGGACAGAAGAGAAGGACAGAAGAGAAGGACAGAGGAGAAGGACAGAGGAGAAGTACAGAGGAGAAGGACAGAAGAGAAGGACAGAGGAGAAGGACAGAAGAGAAGGACAGAAGAGAAGGACAGAGGAGAAGGACAGAAGAGAAGGATAGGAGAGAATGACAGAGGAGAAGGACAGAGGAGAAGGACATAAGAGAAGGACAGAGGAGAAGGACATAAGAGAAGGACAGAGGAGAAGGACAGAAGAGAAGGACAGAAGAGAAGGACAGAGGAGAAGGACAGAGGAGAAGTACAGAGGAGAAGGACAGAAGAGAAGGACAGAGGAGAAGGACAGAAGAGAAGGACAGAGGAGAAGGACAGAAGAGAAGGACAGAGGAGAAGGACAGAGGAGAAGGACAGAAGAGAAGGACAGAGGAGAAGGACAGAGGAGAAGGACAGAGGAGAAGGACAGAGGAGAAGGACAGAAGAGAAGGACATAAGAGAAGGACAGAGGAGAATGACAGAAGAGATGGACAGAAGAGAAGGACAGAGGAGAAGGACAGAAGAGAAGGACAGAGGAGAAGGACAGAGGAGAAGTACAGAGGAGAAGGACAGAAGAGAAGGACAGAGGAGAAGGACAGAAGAGAAGGACAGAGGAGAAGGACAGAGGAGAAGGACAGAGGAGAAGGACAGAAGAGAAGGACAGAGGAGAAGGACAGAGGAGAAGTACAGAGGAGAAGGACAGAAGAGAAGGTCAGAGGAGAAGGACAGAAGAGAAGGACAGAAGAGAAGGACAGAGGAGAAGGACAGAAGAGAAGGACAGGAGAGAAGGACAGAGGAGAAGGACAGAGGAGAAGGACATAAGAGAAGGACAGAAGAGAAGGAAAGAGGAGAAGGACAGAAGAGAAGGACAGAAGAGAAGGACAGAGGAGAAGGACAGAGGAGAAGGACAGAGGAGAAGGACATAAGAGAAGGACAGAGGAGAAGGACAGAAGAGAAGGACAGAAGAGAAGGACAGAGGAGAAGGACAGAAGAGAAGGACAGAGGAGAAGGACAGAGGAGAAGTACAGAGGAGAAGGACAGAAGAGAAGGACAGAGGAGAAGGACAGAAGAGAAGGACAGAGGAGAAGGACAGAAGAGAAGGACAGAGGAGAAGGACAGAGGAGAAGTACAGAGGAGAAGGACAGAAGAGAAGGACAGAGGAGAAGGACAGAAGAGAAGGACAGAGGAGAAGGACAGAGGAGAAGGACAGAGGAGAAGGACATAAGAGAAGGACAGAGGAGAAGGACAGAAGAGAAGGACAGAAGAGAAGGACAGAGGAGAAGGACAGAAGAGAAGACAGAAGAGAAGGACAGAGGAGAAGTACAGAAGAGAAGGACAGAGGAGAAGGACAGAGGAGAAGTACAGAAGAGAAGGACAGAGGAGAAGGACAGAAGAGAAGGACAGAATAGAAGGACAGAGGAGAAGGACATAAGAGAAGGACAGAGGAGAAGGACAGAGGAGAAGTACAGAAGAGAAGGACAGAGGAGAAGGACAGAGGAGAAGGACAGAGGAGAAGGACAGAGGAGAAGTACAGAGGAGAAGGACAGAAGAGAAGTACAGAGGAGAAGTACAGAGGAGAAGTACAGAGGAGAAGGACAGAAGAAAAGGACAGAGGAGAAGTACAGAAGAGAAGGACAGAGGAGAAGGACAGAACAGAAGGACAGAAGAGAAGGACAGAGGAGAAGGACAGAGGAGAAGGACAGAAGAGAAGGACAGAGGAGAAGGACAGAGGAGAAGTACAGAGGAGAAGGACAGAAGAGAAGGACAGAGGAGAAGGACAGAAGTGAAGGACAGAGGAGAAGGACAGAGGAGAAGTACAGAGGAGAAGGACAGAAGAGAAGGACAGAGGAGAAGGACAGAAGAGAAGTACAGAGGAGAAGTAAGGAGGAGAAGGACAGAAGAGAAGGACAGAGGAGAAGGACAGAAGAGAAGGACAGAGGAGAAGGACAGAGGAGAAGGACAGAAGAGAAGGACAGAGGAGAAGGACAGAAGAGAAGTACAGAGGAGAAGTACAGAGGAGAAGGACAGAAGAGAAGGACAGAGGAGAAGGACAGAAGAGAAGGACAGAGGAGAAGTACAGAGGAGAAGGACAGAAGAGAAGGACAGAAGAGAAGGACAGAGGAGAAGGACAGAAGAGAAGTACAGAGGAGAAGTACAGAGGAGAAGGACAGAAGAGAAGGACAGAGGAGAAGGACAGAAGAGAAGTACAGAGGAGAAGTACAGAGGAGAAGGACAGAAGAGAAGGACAGAGGAGAAGGACAGAAGAGAAGGACAGAGGAGAAGGACAGAGGAGAAGTACAGAGGAGAAGGACAGAAGAGAAGGACAGAGGAGAAGGACAGAAGAGAAGTACAGAGGAGAAGTACAGAGGAGAAGGACAGAAGAGAAGGACAGAGGAGAAGGACAGAAGAGAAGTACAGAGGAGAAGTACAGAGGAGAAGTACAGAGGAGAAGGACAGAAGAAAAGGACAGAGGAGAAGTACAGAAGAGAAGGACAGAGGAGAAGGACAGAAGAGAAGGACAGAAGAGAAGGACAGAGGACAAGGACAGAGGAGAAGGACAGAGGAGAAGGACAGAAGAGAAGGACAGAGGAGAAGGACAGAGGAGAAGTACAGAGGAGAAGGACAGAAGAGAAGGACAGAGGAGAAGGACAGAAGAGAAGGACAGAGGAGAAGGACAGAGGAGAAGTACAGAGGAGAAGGACAGAAGAGAAGGACAGAGGAGAAGGACAGAAGAGAAGTACAGAGGAGAAGGACAGAGGAGAAGGACAGAAGAGAAGGACAGAGGAGAAGGACAGAAGAGAAGGACAGAGGAGAAGGACAGAGGAGAAGTACAGAAGAGAAGGACAGAGGAGAAGGACAGAAGAGAAGGACAGAGGAGAAGGACAGAGGAGAAGGACAGAAGAGACGGACAGAAGAGAAGGACAGAGGAGAAGGACAGAGGAGAAGGACAGAGGAGAAGGACAGAAGAGAAGGACAGAGGAGAAGTACAGAGGAGAAGGACAGAAGAGAAGGACAGCGGAGAAGGACAGAGGAGAAGGACAGAAGAGAAGGACAGAGGAGAAGGACAGAAGAGAAGGACAGAGGAGAAGTACAGAGGAGAAGGACAGAAGAGAAGGACAGAGGAGAAGGACAGAGGAGAAGGACAGAAGAGAAGGACAGAGGAGAAGGACAGAGGAGAAGTACAGAAGAGAAGGACAGAGGAGAAGGACAGAAGAGAAGGACAGAAGAGAAGGACAGAGGAGAAGTACAGAGGAGAAGGACAGAAGAGAAGGAGAGAGGAGAAGGACAGAGGAGAAGGACAGAAGAGACGGACAGAAGAGAAGGACAGAGGAGAAGGACAGAGGAGAAGGACAGAGGAGAAGGACAGAGGAGAAGTACAGAAGAGAAGGACAGAGGAGAAGGACAGAGGAGAATGACAGAAGAGAAGGACAGAGGAGAAGGACAGAGGAGAAGGACAGAAGAGAAGGACAGAGGAGGACAGAAGAGAAGGACAGAGGAGAAGTACAGAGGAGAAGGACAGAAGAGAAGGACAGAGGAGAAGGACAGAAGAGAAGGACAGAGGAGAAGTACAGAGGAGAAGGACAGAAGAGAAGGACAGAGGAGAAGGACAGAGGAGAAGGACAGAAGAGAAGGACAGAGGAGAAGGACAGAGGAGAAGGACAGAGGAGAAGGACAGAAGAGAAGGACAGAGGAGAAGGACAGAAGAGAAGGACAGAGGAGAAGGACAGAGGAGAAGGACAGAGGAGAAGTACAGAAGAGAAGGACAGAAGAGAAGGACAGAGGAGAAGTACAGAAGAGAAGGACAGAGGAGAAGGACAGAAGAGAAGACAGAAGAGAAGGACAGAGGAGAAGTACAGAAGAGAAGGACAGAGGAGAAGGACAGAGGAGAAGTACAGAAGAGAAGGACAGAGGAGAAGGACAGAAGAGAAGGACAGAATAGAAGGACAGAGGAGAAGGACATAAGAGAAGGACAGAGGAGAAGGACAGAGGAGAAGTACAGAAGAGAAGGACAGAGGAGAAGGACAGAGGAGAAGGACAGAGGAGAAGGACAGAGGAGAAGTACAGAGGAGAAGGACAGAAGAGAAGTACAGAGGAGAAGTACAGAGGAGAAGTACAGAGGAGAAGGACAGAAGAAAAGGACAGAGGAGAAGTACAGAAGAGAAGGACAGAGGAGAAGGACAGAACAGAAGGACAGAAGAGAAGGACAGAGGAGAAGGACAGAGGAGAAGGACAGAAGAGAAGGACAGAGGAGAAGGACAGAGGAGAAGTACAGAGGAGAAGGACAGAAGAGAAGGACAGAGGAGAAGGACAGAAGAGAAGGACAGAGGAGAAGGACAGAGGAGAAGTACAGAGGAGAAGGACAGAAGAGAAGGACAGAGGAGAAGGACAGAAGAGAAGTACAGAGGAGAAGTAAGGAGGAGAAGGACAGAAGAGAAGGACAGAGGAGAAGGACAGAAGAGAAGGACAGAGGAGAAGGACAGAAGAGAAGGACAGAGGAGAAGGACAGAGGAGAAGTACAGAGGAGAAGGACAGAAGAGAAGGACAGAGGAGAAGGACAGAAGAGAAGTACAGAGGAGAAGTACAGAGGAGAAGGACAGAAGAGAAGGACAGAGGAGAAGGACAGAAGAGAAGGACAGAGGAGAAGTACAGAGGAGAAGGACAGAAGAGAAGGACAGAAGAGAAGGACAGAGGAGAAGGACAGAAGAGAAGTACAGAGGAGAAGTACAGAGGAGAAGGACAGAAGAGAAGGACAGAGGAGAAGGACAGAAGAGAAGTACAGAGGAGAAGTACAGAGGAGAAGGACAGAAGAGAAGGACAGAGGAGAAGGACAGAAGAGAAGGACAGAGGAGAAGGACAGAGGAGAAGTACAGAGGAGAAGGACAGAAGAGAAGTACAGAGGAGAAGTACAGAGGAGAAGGACAGAAGAGAAGGACAGAGGAGAAGGACAGCAGAGAAGTACAGAGGAGAAGTACAGAGGAGAAGTACAGAGGAGAAGGACAGAAGAAAAGGACAGAGGAGAAGTACAGAAGAGAAGGACAGAGGAGAAGGACAGAAGAGAAGGACAGAAGAGAAGGACAGAGGACAAGGACAGAGGAGAAGGACAGAGGAGAAGGACAGAAGAGAAGGACAGAGGAGAAGGACAGAGGAGAAGTACAGAGGAGAAGGACAGAAGAGAAGGACAGAGGAGAAGGACAGAAGAGAAGGACAGAGGAGAAGGACAGAGGAGAAGTACAGAGGAGAAGGACAGAAGAGAAGGACAGAGGAGAAGGACAGAAGAGAAGTACAGAGGAGAAGGACAGAGGAGAAGGACAGAAGAGAAGGACAGAGGAGAAGGACAGAAGAGAAGGACAGAGGAGAAGGACAGAAGAGAAGGACAGAGGAGAAGGACAGAGGAGAAGGACAGAAGAGACGGACAGAAGAGAAGGACAGAGGAGAAGGACAGAGGAGAAGGACAGAGGAGAAGGACAGAAGAGAAGGACAGAGGAGAAGTACAGAGGAGAAGGACAGAAGAGAAGGACAGCGGAGAAGGACAGAGGAGAAGGACAGAAGAGAAGGACAGAGGAGAAGGACAGAAGAGAAGGACAGAGGAGAAGTACAGAGGAGAAGGACAGAAGAGAAGGACAGAGGAGAAGGACAGAGGAGAAGGACAGAAGAGAAGGACAGAGGAGAAGGACAGAGGAGAAGTACAGAAGAGAAGGACAGAGGAGAAGGACAGAAGAGAAGGACAGAAGAGAAGGACAGAGGAGAAGTACAGAGGAGAAGGACAGAAGAGAAGGAGAGAGGAGAAGGACAGAGGAGAAGGACAGAAGAGACGGACAGAAGAGAAGGACAGAGGAGAAGGACAGAGGAGAAGGACAGAGGAGAAGTACAGAAGAGAAGGACAGAGGAGAAGGACAGAGGAGAATGACAGAAGAGAAGGACAGAGGAGAAGGACAGAGGAGAAGGACAGAAGAGAAGGACAGAGGAGAAGGACAGAAGAGAAGGACAGAGGAGAAGTACAGAGGAGAAGGACAGAAGAGAAGGACAGAGGAGAAGGACAGAAGAGAAGGACAGAGGAGAAGTACAGAGGAGAAGGACAGAAGAGAAGGACAGAGGAGAAGGACAGAGGAGAAGGACAGAAGAGAAGGACAGAGGAGAAGGACAGAGGAGAAGGACAGAGGAGAAGGACAGAAGAGAAGGACAGAGGAGAAGGACAGAAGAGAAGGACAGAGGAGAAGGACAGAGGAGAAGGACAGAGGAGAAGTACAGAAGAGAAGGACAGAAGAGAAGGACAGAGGAGAAGTACAGAAGAGAAGGACAGAGGAGAAGGACAGAAGAGAAGGACAGAGAAGAAGGACATAAGAGAAGGACAGAGGAGAAGGACATAAGAGAAGGACAGAGGAGAAGGACAGAGGAGAAGGACAGAAGAGAAGGACAGAGGAGAAGGACAGAAGAGAAGGACAGAAGAGAAGGACAGAGGAGAAGGACAGAGGAGAAGTACAGAGGAGAAGGACAGAAGAGAAGGACAGAGGAGAAGGACAGAAGAGAAGTACAGAGGAGAAGGACAGAAGAGAAGGACAGAGGAGAAGGACAGAGGAGAAGGACAGAGGAGAAGGACAGAAGAGAAGGACAGAGGAGAAGGACAGAAGAGAAGGACAGAGGAGAAGTACAGAAGAGAAGGACAGAGGAGAAGGAAAGAAGAGAAGGACAGAGGAGAAGTACAGAAGAGAAGGACAGAGGAGAAGGACAGAAGAGAAGGACAGAGAAGAAGGACATAAGAGAAGGACAGAAGAGAAGGACAGAGGAGAAGGACAGAGGAGAAGTACAGAAGAGAAGGACAGAAGAGAAGGACAGAGGAGAAGGACAGAGGAGAAGGACAGAGGAGAAGGACAGAAGAGAAGGACAGAGGAGAAGGACAGAAGAGAAGGACAGAAGAGAAGGACAGAGGAGAAGTACAGAAGAGAAGGACAGAGGAGAAGGACAGAAGAGAAGGACAGAGAAGAAGGACATAAGAGAAGGACAGAGGAGAAGGACAGAAGAGAAGGACAGAGGAGAAGTACAGAAGAGAAGGACAGAAGAGAAGACAGAAGAGAAGGACAGAGAAGAAGGACATAAGAGAAGGACAGAGGAGAAGGACAGAAGAGAAGGACAGAAGAGAAGGACAGAAGAGAAGACAGAAGAGAAGGACAGAGGAGAAGGACAGAGGAGAAGGACAGAGGAGAAGGACAGAGGAGAAGTACAGAAGAGAAGGACAGAAGAGAAGACAGAAGAGAAGGACAGAGAAGAAGGACATAAGAGAAGGACAGAGGAGAAGGACAGAAGAGAAGGACAGAAGAGAAGGACAGAAGAGAAGACAGAAGAGAAGGACAGAGGAGAAGTACAGAAGAGAAGGACAGAGGAGAAGGACAGAAGAGAAGGACAGAGGAGAAGGACAGAGGAGAAGGACAGAGGAGAAGGACAGAAGAGAAGGACAGAGGAGAAGGACAGAGGAGAAGGACAGAGGAGAAGTACAGAAGAGAAGGACAGAAGAGAAGGACAGAGGAGAAGTACAGAAGAGAAGGACAGAGGAGAAGGACAGAAGAGAAGGACAGAGAAGAAGGACATAAGAGAAGGACAGAGGAGAAGGACATAAGAGAAGGACAGAGGAGAAGGACAGAGGAGAAGGACAGAGGAGAAGGACAGAAGAGAAGGACAGAGGAGAAGGACAGAAGAGAAGGACAGAAGAGAAGGACAGAGGAGAAGGACAGAGGAGAAGTACAGAGGAGAAGGACAGAAGAGAAGGACAGAGGAGAAGGACAGAAGAGAAGTACAGAGGAGAAGGACAGAAGAGAAGGACAGAGGAGAAGGACAGAGGAGAAGGACAGAGGAGAAGGACAGAAGAGAAGGACAGAGGAGAAGGACAGAAGAGAAGGACAGAGGAGAAGTACAGAAGAGAAGGACAGAGGAGAAGGAAAGAAGAGAAGGACAGAGGAGAAGTACAGAAGAGAAGGACAGAGGAGAAGGACAGAAGAGAAGGACAGAGAAGAAGGACATAAGAGAAGGACAGAAGAGAAGGACAGAGGAGAAGGACAGAGGAGAAGTACAGAAGAGAAGGACAGAAGAGAAGGACAGAGGAGAAGGACAGAGGAGAAGGACAGAGGAGAAGGACAGAAGAGAAGGACAGAGGAGAAGGACAGAAGAGAAGGACAGAAGAGAAGGACAGAGGAGAAGTACAGAAGAGAAGGACAGAGGAGAAGGACAGAAGAGAAGGACAGAGAAGAAGGACATAAGAGAAGGACAGAGGAGAAGGACAGAAGAGAAGGACAGAGGAGAAGTACAGAAGAGAAGGACAGAAGAGAAGACAGAAGAGAAGGACAGAGAAGAAGGACATAAGAGAAGGACAGAGGAGAAGGACAGAAGAGAAGGACAGAAGAGAAGGACAGAAGAGAAGACAGAAGAGAAGGACAGAGGAGAAGGACAGAGGAGAAGGACAGAGGAGAAGTACAGAAGAGAAGGACAGAAGAGAAGACAGAAGAGAAGGACAGAGAAGAAGGACATAAGAGAAGGACAGAGGAGAAGGACAGAAGAGAAGGACAGAAGAGAAGGACAGAAGAGAAGACAGAAGAGAAGGACAGAGGAGAAGTACAGAAGAGAAGGACAGAGGAGAAGGACAGAAGAGAAGGACAGAGGAGAAGGACAGAGGAGAAGTACAGAAGTGAAGGACAGAGGAGAAGGACAGAAGAGAAGGACAGAATAGAAGGACAGAGGAGAAGGACAGAAGAGAAGGACAGAGGAGAAGTACAGAAGAGAAGGACAGAGGAGAATGACAGAAGAGAAGAACAGAGGAGAAGGACAGAGGAGAAGGACAGAAGAGAAGGACAGAGGAGAAGGACAGAAGAGAAGGACAGAGGAGAAGGACAGAGGAGAAGTACAGAGGAGAAGGACAGAAGAGAAGGACAGAGGAGAAGGACAGAAGAGAAGTACAGAGGAGAAGGACAGAAGAGAAGGACAGAGGAGAAGGACAGAGGAGAAGGACAGAGGAGAAGGACAGAAGAGAAGGACAGAGGAGAAGGACAGAAGAGAAGGACAGAGGAGAAGGACAGAGGAGAAGTACAGAGGAGAAGGACAGAAGAGAAGGACAGAGGAGAAGGACAGAAGAGAAGGACAGAGGAGAAGGACAGAGGAGAAGTACAGAGGAGAAGGACAGAAGAGAAGGACAGAGGAGAAGGACAGAAGAGAAGTACAGAAGAGAAGGACAGAGGAGAAGGACAGAAGAGAAGGACAGAGGAGAAGTACAGAGAAGAAGTACAGAGGAGAAGGACAGAAGAGAAGGACAGAGGAGAAGGACAGAAGAGAAGGACAGAAGAGAAGGACAGAAGAGAAGGACAGAGGAGAAGGACAGAAGAGAAGGACAGAGGAGAAGGACAGAGGAGAAGGACAGAGGAGAAGGACAGAAGAGAAGGACAGAAGAGAAGGACAGAGGAGAAGGACAGAAGAGAAGGACAGGAGAGAAGGAGAGAGGAGAAGGACAGAGGAGAAGGACAGAAGAGACGGACAGAAGAGAAGGACAGAGGAGAAGGACAGAAGAGAAGACAGAAGAGAAGGACAGAGAAGAAGGACATAAGAGAAGGACAGAGGAGAAGGACAGAAGAGAAGGACAGAGGAGAAGGACAGAGGAGAAGTACAGAAGAGAAGGACAGAAGAGAAGTACAGAAGAGAAGGACAGAAGAGAAGACAGAAGAGAAGGACAGAGAAGAAGGACATAAGAGAAGGACAGAGGAGAAGGACAGAAGAGAAGGACAGAAGAGAAGGACAGAAGAGAAGGAGAGAGGAGAAGGACAGAGGAGAAGGACAGAAGAGACGGACAGAAGAGAAGGACAGAGGAGAAGGACAGAGGAGAAGGACAGAGGAGAAGGACAGAAGAGAAGGACAGAGGAGAAGGACAGAAGAGACGGACAGAAGAGAAGGACAGAAGAGAAGGACAGAGGAGAAGGACAGAAGAGAAGGACAGAGGAGAAGGACAGAGGAGAAGGACAGAAGAGAAGGACAGAGGAGAAGTACAGAAGAGAAGGACAGAGGAGAAGGACAGAGGAGAAGGACAGAGGAGAAGGACAGAGGAGAAGGACAGAAGAGAAGGACAGAGGAGAAGGACAGAAGAGAAGGACAGAGGAGACGGACAGAAGAGAAGGACAGAGGAGAAGGACAGAGGAGAAGGACAGAGGAGAAGTACAGAAGAGAAGGACAGAGGAGAAGGACAGAAGAGAAGGACAGAGAAGAAGGACATAAGAGAAGGACAGAGGAGAAGGACATAAGAGAAGGACAGAGGAGAAGGACAGAGGAGAAGGACAGAGGAGAAGGACAGAAGAGAAGGACAGAGGAGAAGGACAGAAGAGAAGGACAGAAGAGAAGGACAGAGGAGAAGTACAGAAGAGAAGGACAGAGGAGAAGGACAGAAGAGAAGGACAGAGGAGAAGTACAGAAGAGAAGGACAGAGGAGAAGGACAGAAGAGAAGGACAGAGGAGAAGGACAGAGGAGAAGGATAGAGGAGAAGGACAGAAGAGAAGGACAGAGGAGAAGGACAGAAGAGAAGGACAGAAGAGAAGGACAGAGGAGAAGTACAGAAGAGAAGGACAGAGGAGAAGGACAGAAGAGAAGGACAGAAGAGAAGGACAGAAGAGAAGGACAGAGGAGAAGGACAGAGGAGAAGTACAGAAGAGAAGGACAGAGGAGAAGGACAGAAGAGAAGGACAGAAGAGAAGGACAGAGGAGAAGGACAGAGGAGAAGTACAGAAGAGAAGGACAGAAGAGAAGTACAGAAGAGAAGGACAGAAGAGAAGACAGAAGAGAAGGACAGAGAAGAAGGACATAAGAGAAAGACAGAGGAGAAGGACAGAAGAGAAGGACAGAGGAGAAGGACAGAGGAGAAGTACAGAAGAGAAGGACAGAAGAGAAGTACAGAAGAGAAGGACAGAAGAGAAGACAGAAGAGAAGGACAGAGAAGAAGGACATAAGAGAAGGACAGAGGAGAAGGACAGAAGAGAAGGACAGAAGAGAAGGACAGAAGAGAAGACAGAAGAGAAGGACAGAGGAGAAGTACAGAAGAGAAGGACAGAGGAGAAGGACAGAAGAGAAGGACAGAATAGAAGGACAGAGGAGAAGGACAGAAGAGAAGGACAGAGGAGAAGTACAGAAGAGAAGGACAGAGGAGAATGACAGAAGAGAAGAATAGAGGAGAAGGACAGAGGAGAAGGACAGAAGAGAAGGACAGAGGAGAAGGACAGAGGAGAAGTACAGAGGAGAAGGACAGAAGAGAAGGACAGAGGAGAAGGACAGAAGAGAAGTACAGAGGAGAAGGACAGAAGAGAAGGACAGAGGAGAAGGACAGAGTAGAAGTACAGAGGAGAAGGACAGAAGAGAAGGACAGAGGAGAAGGACAGAAGAGAAGTACAGAGGAGAAGTACAGAGGAGAAGTACAGAGGAGAAGGACAGAAGAGAAGGACAGAGGAGAAGGACATAAGAGAAGGACAGAGGAGAAGGACAGAGGAGAAGTACAGAGGAGAAGGACAGAAGAGAAGGACAGAGGAGAAGGACAGAAGAGAAGGACAGAGGAGAAGTACAGAGGAGAAGGACAGAAGAGAAGGACAGAGGAGAAGGACAGAAGAGAAGGACAGAGGAGAAGGACAGAAGAGAAGTACAGAGGAGAAGTACAGAGGAGAAGGACAGAAGAGAAGGACAGAGGAGAAGGACAGAAGAGAAGGACAGAAGAGAAGGACAGAAGAGAAGGACAGAGGAGAAGGACAGAGGAGAAGTACAGAAGAGAAGGACAGAGGAGAAGGACAGAAGAGAAGGACAGAAGAGAAGGACAGAGGAGAAGGACAGAGGAGAAGGACAGAAGAGAAGGACAGAGGAGAAGGACAGAAGAGAAGGACAGAGGAGAAGGACAGAATAGAAGGACAGAGGGGAAGGACAGAAGAGAAGGACAGAGGAGAAGTACAGAAGAGAAGGACAGAAGAGAAGGACAGAGGAGAAGGACAGAGGAGAAGGACAGAAGAGAAGGACAGAGGAGAAGGACAGAAGAGAAGGACAGAAGAGAAGTACAGAAGAGAAGGACAGAGGAGAAGGACAGAAGAGAAGGACAGAGGAGAAGGACAGAGGAGAAGGACAGAAGAGAAGGACAGAGGAGAAGTACAGAAGAGAAGGACAGAGGACAAGGACAGAAGAGAAGGACAGAAGAGAAGGACAGAAGAGAAGGACAGAGGAGAAGGACAGAAGAGAAGGACAGAGGAGAAGGACAGAAGAGAAGGACAGAGGAGAAGTACAGAAGAGAAGACAGAAGAGAAGGACAGAGGAGAAGGACAGAAGAGAAGACAGAAGAGAAGGACAGAGGAGAAGTACAGAAGAGAAGGACAGAGGAGAAGTACAGAAGAGAAGGACAGAGGAGAAGGACAGAAGAGAAGGACAGAGGAGAAGTACAGAAGAGAAGACAGAAGAGAAGGACAGAGGAGAAGGACAGAAGAGAAGACAGAAGAGAAGGACAGAGGAGAAGGACAGAGGAGAAGTACAGAAGAGAAGGACAGAGGAGAAGGACAGAAGAGAAGGACAGAGGAGAAGGACAGAGGAGAAGGACAGAAGAGAAGGACAGAGGAGAAGTACAGAAGAGAAGGACAGAGGAGAAGGACAGAAGAGAAGGACAGAAGAGAAGGACAGAGGAGAAGGACAGAAGAGAAGGACAGAGGAGAAGTACAGAAGAGAAGGACAGAGGACAAGGACAGAAGAGAAGGACAGAAGAGAAGGACAGAAGAGAAGGACAGAGGAGAAGGACAGAAGAGAAGTACAGAAGAGAAGGACAGAGGAGAAGGACAGAAGAGAAGGACAGAGGAGAAGGACAGAAGTGAAGGACAGAGGAGAAGGACAGAAGAGAAGGACAGAGGAGAAGGACAGAGGAGAAGGACAGAAGAGAAGTACAGAAGAGAAGGACAGAAGAGAAGGACAGAAGAGAAGGACAGAGGAGAAGGACAGAAGAGAAGTACAGAAGAGAAGGACAGAAGAGAAGGACAGAGGAGAAGGACAGAAGAGAAGGACAGAGGAGAAGGACAGAGGAGAAGGACAGAAGAGAAGGACAGAGGAGAAGTACAGAAGAGAAGGACAGAGGAGAAGGACAGAAGAGAAGTACAGAGGAGAAGTACAGAAGAGAAGGACAGAGGAGAAGGACAGAAGAGAAGGACAGAAGAGAAGGACAGAAGAGAAGGACAGAGGAGAAGGACAGAGGAGAAGGACAGAAGAGAAGTACAGAGGAGAAGTACAGAAGAGAAGGACAGAGGAGAAGGACAGAAGAGAAGGACAGAGAAGAAGGACATAAGAGAAGGACAGAGGAGAATGACAGAAGAGAAGGACAGAGGAGAAGTACAGAAGAGAAGGACAGAGGAGAATGACAGAAGAGAAGGACAGAGGAGAAGGACAGAGGAGAAGGACAGAGGAGAATAAAGAAGAGAAGGACAGAGGAGAATAAAGAAGAGAAGGACAGAGGAGAAGGGCAGAAGAGAAGTATAGAAGAGAAGGACAGAGGAGAAGGACAGAAGAGAAGAAGGAAGTGAAGAAAGAAGAGAAGGACAGAGGAGAAGGACAGAGGAGAAGGAGAGAGGAGAAGGACAGAGGAGAATAAAGAAGAGAAGGACAGAGGAGAAGGAGAGAGGAAAAGGACAGAGAAGAAGGACAGAGGAGAAGGACAGAAGAGACGGACAGAAGAGAAGGACAGAGGAGAAGGACAGAGGAGAAGGACAGAGGAGAAGGACAGAGGAGAAGGACAGAAGAGAAGGACAGAGGAGAAGGACAGAAGAGACGGACAGAAGAGAAGGACAGAGGAGAAGGACAGGAGAGAAGGACAGAAGAGAAGGACAGAGGAGAAGGACAGAAGAGAAGGACAGAAGAGAAGGACAGAGGAGAAGTACAGAAGAGAAGGACAGAGGAGAAGGACAGAAGAGAAGGACAGAAGAGAAGGACAGAAGAGAAGGACAGAGGAGAAGGACAGAGGAGAAGTACAGAAGAGAAGGACAGAGGAGAAGGACAGAAGAGAAGGACAGAAGAGAAGGACAGAGGAGAAGGACAGAGGAGAAGTACAGAAGAGAAGGACAGAAGAGAAGTACAGAAGAGAAGGACAGAAGAGAAGACAGAAGAGAAGGACAGAGAAGAAGGACATAAGAGAAGGACAGAGGAGAAGGACAGAAGAGAAGGACAGAGGAGAAGGACAGAGGAGAAGTACAGAAGAGAAGGACAGAAGAGAAGTACAGAAGAGAAGGACAGAAGAGAAGACAGAAGAGAAGGACAGAGAAGAAGGACATAAGAGAAGGACAGAGGAGAAGGACAGAAGAGAAGGACAGAAGAGAAGGACAGAAGAGAAGACAGAAGAGAAGGATAGAGGAGAAGTACAGAAGAGAAGGACAGAGGAGAAGGACAGAAGAGAAGGACAGAATAGAAGGACAGAGGAGAAGGACAGAAGAGAAGGACAGAGGAGAAGTACAGAAGAGAAGGACAGAGGAGAATGACAGAAGAGAAGAATAGAGGAGAAGGACAGAGGAGAAGGACAGAAGAGAAGGACAGAGGAGAAGGACAGAGGAGAAGTACAGAGGAGAAGGACAGAAGAGAAGGACAGAGGAGAAGGACAGAAGAGAAGTACAGAGGAGAAGGACAGAAGAGAAGGACAGAGGAGAAGGACAGAGTAGAAGTACAGAGGAGAAGGACAGAAGAGAAGGACAGAGGAGAAGGACAGAAGAGAAGTACAGAGGAGAAGTACAGAGGAGAAGTACAGAGGAGAAGGACAGAAGAGAAGGACAGAGGAGAAGGACATAAGAGAAGGACAGAGGAGAAGGACAGAGGAGAAGTACAGAGGAGAAGGACAGAAGAGAAGGACAGAGGAGAAGGACAGAAGAGAAGGACAGAGGAGAAGTACAGAGGAGAAGGACAGAAGAGAAGGACAGAGGAGAAGGACAGAAGAGAAGGACAGAGGAGAAGGACAGAAGAGAAGTACAGAGGAGAAGTACAGAGGAGAAGGACAGAAGAGAAGGACAGAGGAGAAGGACAGAAGAGAAGGACAGAAGAGAAGGACAGAAGAGAAGGACAGAGGAGAAGGACAGAGGAGAAGTACAGAAGAGAAGGACAGAGGAGAAGGACAGAAGAGAAGGACAGAAGAGAAGGACAGAGGAGAAGGACAGAGGAGAAGGACAGAAGAGAAGGACAGAGGAGAAGGACAGAAGAGAAGGACAGAGGAGAAGGACAGAATAGAAGGACAGAGGGGAAGGACAGAAGAGAAGGACAGAGGAGAAGTACAGAAGAGAAGGACAGAAGAGAAGGACAGAGGAGAAGGACAGAGGAGAAGGACAGAAGAGAAGGACAGAGGAGAAGGACAGAGGAGAAGGACAGAGGAGAAGGACAGAGGAGAAGGACAGAAGAGAAGGACAGAGGAGAAGGACAGAAGAGACGGACAGAAGAGACGGACAGAGGAGAAGGACAGAAGAGAAGGACAGAGGAGAAGTACAGAGGAGAAGGACAGAAGAGAAGGACAGAAGAGAAGGACAGAGGAGAAGGACAGAGGAGAAGGACAGAAGAGAAGGACAGAGGAGAAGGACAGAAGAGAAGGACAGAAGAGAAGTACAGAAGAGAAGGACAGAGGAGAAGGACAGAAGAGAAGGACAGAGGAGAAGGACAGAGGAGAAGGACAGAAGAGAAGGACAGAGGAGAAGTACAGAAGAGAAGGACAGAGGACAAGGACAGAAGAGAAGGACAGAAGAGAAGGACAGAAGAGAAGGACAGAGGAGAAGGACAGAAGAGAAGGACAGAGGAGAAGGACAGAAGAGAAGGACAGAGGAGAAGTACAGAAGAGAAGACAGAAGAGAAGGACAGAGGAGAAGGACAGAAGAGAAGACAGAAGAGAAGGACAGAGGAGAAGTACAGAAGAGAAGGACAGAGGAGAAGTACAGAAGAGAAGGACAGAGGAGAAGGACAGAAGAGAAGGACAGAGGAGAAGTACAGAAGAGAAGACAGAAGAGAAGGACAGAGGAGAAGGACAGAAGAGAAGACAGAAGAGAAGGACAGAGGAGAAGGACAGAGGAGAAGTACAGAAGAGAAGGACAGAGGAGAAGGACAGAAGAGAAGGACAGAGGAGAAGGACAGAGGAGAAGGACAGAAGAGAAGGACAGAGGAGAAGTACAGAAGAGAAGGACAGAGGAGAAGGACAGAAGAGAAGGACAGAAGAGAAGGACAGAGGAGAAGGACAGAAGAGAAGGACAGAGGAGAAGTACAGAAGAGAAGGACAGAGGACAAGGACAGAAGAGAAGGACAGAAGAGAAGGACAGAAGAGAAGGACAGAGGAGAAGGACAGAAGAGAAGTACAGAAGAGAAGGACAGAGGAGAAGGACAGAAGAGAAGGACAGAGGAGAAGGACAGAAGTGAAGGACAGAGGAGAAGGACAGAAGAGAAGGACAGAGGAGAAGGACAGAGGAGAAGGACAGAGGAGAAGGACAGAAGAGAAGTACAGAAGAGAAGGACAGAAGAGAAGGACAGAAGAGAAGGACAGAGGAGAAGGACAGAAGAGAAGTACAGAAGAGAAGGACAGAAGAGAAGGACAGAGGAGAAGGACAGAAGAGAAGGACAGAGGAGAAGGACAGAGGAGAAGGACAGAAGAGAAGGACAGAGGAGAAGTACAGAAGAGAAGGACAGAGGAGAAGGACAGAAGAGAAGTACAGAGGAGAAGTACAGAAGAGAAGGACAGAGGAGAAGGACAGAAGAGAAGGACAGAAGAGAAGGACAGAAGAGAAGGACAGAGGAGAAGGACAGAGGAGAAGGACAGAAGAGAAGTACAGAGGAGAAGTACAGAAGAGAAGGACAGAGGAGAAGGACAGAAGAGAAGGACAGAGAAGAAGGACATAAGAGAAGGACAGAGGAGAATGACAGAAGAGAAGGACAGAGGAGAAGTACAGAAGAGAAGGACAGAGGAGAATGACAGAAGAGAAGGACAGAGGAGAAGGACAGAGGAGAAGGACAGAGGAGAATAAAGAAGAGAAGGACAGAGGAGAATAAAGAAGAGAAGGACAGAGGAGAAGGGCAGAAGAGAAGTATAGAAGAGAAGGACAGAGGAGAAGGACAGAAGAGAAGAAGGAAGTGAAGAAAGAAGAGAAGGACAGAGGAGAAAACAGAGGAGAAGGAGAGAGGAGAAGGACAGAGGAGAATAAAGAAGAGAAGGACAGAGGAGAAGGAGAGAGGAAAAGGACAGAGAAGAAGGACAGAGGAGAAGGACAGAAGAGACGGACAGAAGAGAAGGACAGAGGAGAAGGACAGAGGAGAAGGACAGAGGAGAAGGACAGAGGAGAAGGACAGAAGAGAAGGACAGAGGAGAAGGACAGAAGAGACGGACAGAAGAGACGGACAGAGGAGAAGGACAGAAGAGAAGGACAGAGGAGAAGTACAGAGGAGAAGGACAGAAGAGAAGGACAGAGGAGAAGGACAGAGGAGAAGGACAGAGGAGAAGGACAGAAAGAGAAGGACAGAGGAGAAGGACAGAGGAGAAGGACAGAGGAGAAGGACAGAAGAGAAGGACAGAGGAGAAGGACAGAAGAGAAGGACAGAGGAGAAGTACAGAGGAGAAGGACAGAAGAGAAGGACAGAGGAGAAGGACAGAGGAGAAGGACAGAGGAGAAGGACAGAAGAGAAGGACAGAGGAGAAGGACAGAGGAGAAGGACAGAGGAGAAGGACAGAAGAGAAGGACAGAGGAGAAGGACAGAAGAGAAGGACAGAGGAGAAGTACAGAGGAGAAGGACAGAAGAGAAGGACAGAGGAGAAGGACAGAGGAGAAGGACAGAAGAGAAGGACAGAGGAGAAGGACAGAGGAGAAGGACAGAGGAGAAGGACAGAAGAGAAGGACAGAGGAGAAGGACAGAAGAGAAGGACAGAGGAGAAGGACAGAGGAGAAGTACAGAAGAGAAGGACAGAAGAGAAGGACAAAGGAGAAGTACAGAAGAGAAGGACAGAGAAGAAGGACATAAGAGAAGGACAGAGGAGAAGGACATAAGAGAAGGACAGAGGAGAAGGACAGAGGAGAAGGACAGAGGAGAAGGACAGAAGGGAAGGACAGAGGAGAAGGACAGAAGAGAAGGACAGAAGAGAAGGACAGAGGAGAAGTACAGAAGAGAAGGACAGAGGAGAAGGACAGAAGAGAAGGACAGAGGAGAAGGACAGAAGAGAAGGACAGAGGAGAAGGACAGAGGAGAAGGATAGAGGAGAAGGACAGAAGAGAAGGACAGAGGAGAAGGACAGAAGAGAAGGACAGAAGAGAAGGACAGAGGAGAAGTACAGAAGAGAAGGACAGAGGAGAAGGACAGAGAAGGACAGAGGAGAAGGACAGAAGAGAAGGACAGAGGAGAAGGACAGAAGAGAAGGACAGAGAAGAAGGACAGAAGAGAAGGACAGAAGAGAAGGACAGAGGAGAAGGACAGAGGAGAAGGACAGAAGAGAAGGACAGAAGAGAAGGACAGAGGAGAAGGACAGAGGAGAAGGACAGAGTTGAAGGACAGAAGAGAAGGACAGAGGAGAAGGACAGAAGAGAAGGACAGAAGAGAAGGACAGAAGAGAAGGACAGAGGAGAAGGACAGAAGAGAAGGACAGAGAAGAAGGACATAAGAGAAGGACAGAGGAGAAGGACAGAAGAGAAGGACAGAGAAGAAGGACATAAGAGAAGGACAGAGGAGAAGGACAGAGGAGAAGTACAGAAGAGAAGGACAGAAGAGAAGTACAGAAGAGAAGGACAGAAGAGAAGACAGAAGAGAAGGACAGAGAAGAAGGACATAAGAGAAGGACAGAGGAGAAGGACAGAAGAGAAGGACAGAAGAGAAGGACAGAAGAGAAGACAGAAGAGAAGGACAGAGGAGAAGTACAGAAGAGAAGGACAGAGGAGAAGGACAGAGGAGAAGTACAGAAGAGAAGGACAGAGGAGAAGGACAGAAGAGAAGGACAGAATAGAAGGACAGAGGAGAAGGACAGAAGAGAAGGACAGAGGAGAAGTACAGAAGAGAAGGACAGAGGAGAATGACAGAAGAGAAGAACAGAGGAGAAGGACAGAGGAGAAGGACAGAAGAGAAGGACAGAGGAGAAGGACAGAAGAGAAGGACAGAAGAGAAGGACAGAGGAGAAGGACAGAAGAGAAGTACAGAGGAGAAGGACAGAAGAGAAGGACAGAGGAGAAGGACAGAGGAGAAGTACAGAAGAGAAGGACAGAGGAGAAGGACAGAAGAGAAGGACAGAATAGAAGGACAGAGGAGAAGGACAGAAGAGAAGGACAGAATAGAAGGACAGAGGAGAAGTACAGAAGAGAAGGACAGAGGAGAAGGACAGAAGAGAAGGACAGAATAGAAGGACAGAGGAGAAGGACAGAGGAGAAGTACAGAAGAGAAGGACAGAATAGAAGGACAGAGGAGAAGTACAGAAGAGAAGGACAGAGGAGAAGTACAGAAGAGAAGGACAGAGGAGAATGACAGAAGAGAAGGACAGAATAGAAGGACAGAGGAGAAGTACAGAAGAGAAGGACAGAGGAGAAGTACAGAAGAGAAGGACAGAGGAGAATGACAGAAGAGAAGAACAGAGGAGAAGGACAGAGGAGAAGGACAGAAGAGAAGGACAGAGGAGAAGGACAGAGGAGAAGTACAGAAGAGAAGGACAGAAGAGAAGGACAGAAGAGAAGGACAGAGGAGAAGGACAGAAGAGAAGGACAGAAGAGAAGGACAGAGGAGAAGGACAGAAGAGAAGTACAGAGGAGAAGGACAGAAGAGAAGGACAGAGGAGAAGGACAGAGGAGAAGTACAGAGGAGAAGGACAGAAGAGAAGGACAGAGGAGAAGGACAGAAGAGAAGGACAGAGGAGAAGGACAGAGGAGAAGTACAGAAGAGAAGGACAGAAGAGAAGGACAGAGGAGAAGTACAGAAGAGAAGGACAGAGAAGAAGGACAGAAGAGAAGGACAGAGGAGAAGGACAGAAGAGAAGGACAGAAGAGAAGGACAGAGGAGAAGGACAGAGGAGAAGTACAGAGGAGAAGGACAGAAGAGAAGGACAGAGGAGAAGGACAGAAGAGAAGGACAGAGGAGAAGGACAGAAGAGAAGGACAGAGGAGAAGGACAGAAGAGAAGGACAGAGGAGAAGGACAGAAGAGAAGGACAGAGGAGAAGGACAGAGGAGAAGTACAGAGGAGAAGGACAGAAGAGAAGGACAGAGGAGAAGGACAGAAGAGAAGGACAGAGGAGAAGGACAGAGGAGAAGGACAGAGGAGAAGGACATAAGAGAAGGACAGAGGAGAATGACAGAAGAGAAGGACAGAGGAGAAGGACAGAGGAGAAGGACAGAAGAGAAGGACAGAGGAGAAGGACAGAAGAGAAGGACAGAGGAGAAGTACAGAGGAGAAGGACAGAAGAGAAGGACAGAGGAGAAGGACAGAAGAGAAGGACAGAGGAGAAGTACAGAGGAGAAGGACAGAAGAGAAGGACAGAGGAGAAGGACAGAGGAGAAGGACAGAAGAGAAGGACAGAGGAGAAGGACAGAGGAGAAGGACAAAGGAGAAGGACAGAAGAGAAGGACAGAGGAGAAGGACAGAAGAGAAGGACAGAGGAGAAGGACAGAGGGAGAAGGACAGAAGAGAAGTACAGAAGAGAAGGACAGAAGAGAAGGACAGAAGAGAAGGACAGAGGAGAAGGACAGAAGAGAAGTACAGAGGAGAAGTACAGAGGAGAAGTACAGAGGAGAAGGACAGAAGAGAAGGACAGAGGAGAAGGACAGAAGAGAAGGACAGAGGAGAAGTACAGAGGAGAAGGACAGAAGAGAAGGACAGAGGAGAAGGACAGAGGAGAAGGACAGAGGAGAAGGACAGAAGAGAAGGACAGAGGAGAAGGACAGAGGAGAAGGACAGAGGAGAAGGACAGAAGAGAAGGACAGAGGAGAAGGACAGAAGAGAAGGACAGAGGAGAAGTACAGAGGAGAAGGACAGAGGAGAAGGACAGAGGAGAAGGACAGAGGAGAAGGACAGAAGAGAAGGACAGAGGAGAAGGACAGAGGAGAAGGACAGAGGAGAAGGACAGAAGAGAAGGACAGAGGAGAAGGACAGAAGAGAAGGACAGAGGAGAAGGACAGAGGAGAAGTACAGAAGAGAAGGACAGAAGAGAAGGACAGAGGAGAAGTACAGAAGAGAAGGACAGAGAAGAAGGACATAAGAGAAGGACAGAGGAGAAGGACATAAGAGAAGGACAGAGGAGAAGGACAGAGGAGAAGGACAGAGGAGAAGGACAGAAGAGAAGGACAGAGGAGAAGGACAGAAGAGAAGGACAGAAGAGAAGGACAGAGGAGAAGTACAGAAGAGAAGGACAGAGGAGAAGGACAGAAGAGAAGGACAGAGGAGAAGGACAGAAGAGAAGGACAGAGGAGAAGGACAGAGGAGAAGGATACAGGAGAAGGACAGAAGAGAAGGACAGAGGAGAAGGACAGAAGAGAAGGACAGAAGAGAAGGACAGAGGAGAAGTACAGAAGAGAAGGACAGAGGAGAAGGACAGAGGAGAAGGACAGAGGAGAAGGACAGAAGAGAAGGACAGAGGAGAAGGACAGAAGAGAAGGACAGAGAAGAAGGACAGAAGAGAAGGACAGAAGAGAAGGACAGAGGAGAAGGACAGAGGAGAAGGACAGAAGAGAAGGACAGAAGAGAAGGACAGAGGAGAAGGACAGAGGAGAAGGACAGAGGAGAAGGACAGAAGAGAAGGACAGAGGAGAAGGACAGAAGAGAAGGACAGAAGAGAAGGACAGAAGAGAAGGACAGAGGAGAAGGACAGAAGAGAAGGACAGAGAAGAAGGACATAAGAGAAGGACAGAGGAGAAGGACAGAAGAGAAGGACAGAGAAGAAGGACATAAGAGAAGGACAGAGGAGAAGGACAGAGGAGAAGTACAGAAGAGAAGGACAGAAGAGAAGTACAGAAGAGAAGGACAGAAGAGAAGACAGAAGAGAAGGACAGAGAAGAAGGACATAAGAGAAGGACAGAGGAGAAGGACAGAAGAGAAGGACAGAAGAGAAGGACAGAAGAGAAGACAGAAGAGAAGGACAGAGGAGAAGTACAGAAGAGAAGGACAGAGGAGAAGGACAGAGGAGAAGTACAGAAGAGAAGGACAGAGGAGAAGGACAGAAGAGAAGGACAGAATAGAAGGACAGAGGAGAAGGACAGAAGAGAAGGACAGAGGAGAAGTACAGAAGAGAAGGACAGAGGAGAATGACAGAAGAGAAGAACAGAGGAGAAGGACAGAGGAGAAGGACAGAAGAGAAGGACAGAGGAGAAGGACAGAAGAGAAGGACAGAAGAGAAGGACAGAGGAGAAGGACAGAAGAGAAGTACAGAGGAGAAGGACAGAAGAGAAGGACAGAGGAGAAGGACAGAGGAGAAGTACAGAAGAGAAGGACAGAGGAGAAGGACAGAAGAGAAGGACAGAATAGAAGGACAGAGGAGAAGGACAGAAGAGAAGGACAGAATAGAAGGACAGAGGAGAAGTACAGAAGAGAAGGACAGAGGAGAAGGACAGAAGAGAAGGACAGAATAGAAGGACAGAGGAGAAGGACAGAGGAGAAGTACAGAAGAGAAGGACAGAATAGAAGGACAGAGGAGAAGTACAGAAGAGAAGGACAGAGGAGAAGTACAGAAGAGAAGGACAGAGGAGAATGACAGAAGAGAAGGACAGAATAGAAGGACAGAGGAGAAGTACAGAAGAGAAGGACAGAGGAGAAGTACAGAAGAGAAGGACAGAGGAGAATGACAGAAGAGAAGAACAGAGGAGAAGGACAGAGGAGAAGGACAGAAGAGAAGGACAGAGGAGAAGGACAGAGGAGAAGTACAGAAGAGAAGGACAGAAGAGAAGGACAGAAGAGAAGGACAGAGGAGAAGGACAGAAGAGAAGGACAGAAGAGAAGGACAGAGGAGAAGGACAGAAGAGTAGTACAGAGGAGAAGGACAGAAGAGAAGGACAGAGGAGAAGGACAGAGGAGAAGTACAGAGGAGAAGGACAGAAGAGAAGGACAGAGGAGAAGGACAGAAGAGAAGTACAGAGGAGAAGTACAGAGGAGAAGTACAGAGGAGAAGGACAGAAGAGAAGGACAGAGGAGAAGGACAGAAGAGAAGGACAGAGGAGAAGGACAGAAGAGAAGGACAGAGGAGAAGGACAGAGGAGAAGTACAGAGGAGAAGGACAGAAGAGAAGTACAGAGTAGAAGTACAGAGGAGAAGGACAGAAGAGAAGGACAGAGGAGAAGTACAGAAGAGAAGGACAGAGGAGAAGGACAGAGGAGAAGTACAGAAGAGAAGGACAGAGGAGAAGGACAGAAGAGAAGGACAGAAGAGAAGGACAGAAGAGAAGGACAGAGGAGAAGGACAGAGGAGAAGTACAGAAGAGAAGGACAGAAGAGAAGGACAGAAGAGAAGGACAGAAGAGAAGGACAGAGAAGAAGGACAGAGGAGAAGGACAGAAGAGAAGGACAGAGGAGAAGGACAGAAGAGAAGGACAGAGGAGAAGGACAGAATAGAAGGACAGAGGGGAAGGACAGAAGAGAAGGACAGAGGAGAAGTACAGAAGAGAAGGACAGAAGAGAAGAACAGAGGAGAAGGACAGAGGAGAAGGACAGAAGAGAAGGACAGAGGAGAAGGACAGAGGAGAAGTACAGAAGAGAAGGACAGAGGAGAAGGACAGAAGAGAAGGACAGAAGAGAAGTACAGAAGAGAAGGACAGAGGAGAAGGACAGAAGAGAAGGACAGAGGAGAAGTACAGAAGAGAAGGACAGAGGAGAAGGACAGAGGAGAAGTACAGAAGAGAAGGACAGAAGAGAAGGACAGAGGAGAAGGACAGAAGAGAAGGACAGAGGAGAAGTACAGAAGAGAAGGACAGAGGAGAAGGACAGAAGAGAAGGACAGAAGAGAAGGACAGAGGAGAAGGACAGAAGAGAAGTACAGAAGAGAAGGACAGAGGAGAAGGACAGAAGAGAAGGACAGAGGAGAAGGACAGAGGAGAAGGACAGAAGTGAAGGACAGAGGAGAAGGACAGAAGAGAAGGACAGAGGAGAAGGACAGAGGAGAAGGACAGAGGAGAAGTACAGAAGAGAAGGACAGAGGAGAAGGACAGAAGAGAAGGACAGAGGAGAAGGACAGAGGAGAAGGACAGAAGAGAAGTACAGAAGAGAAGGACAGAAGAGAAGGACAGAGGAGAAGGACAGAAGAGAAGGACAGAGGAGAAGGACAGAAGAGAAGGACAGAGAAGAAGGACATAAGAGAAGGACAGAGGAGAATGACAGAAGAGAAGGACAGAGGAGAAGGACAGAGGAGAAGTACAGAAGAGAAGGACAGAGGAGAATGACAGAAGAGAAGGACAGAGGAGAAGGACAGAGGAGAAGGACAGAGGAGAATAAAGAAGAGAAGGACAGAGGAGAATAAAGAAGAGAAGGACAGAGGAGAAGGGCAGAAGAGAAGTATAGAAGAGAAGGACAGAGGAGAAGGACAGAAGAGAAGGACAGAAGAGAAGGACAGAGGAGAAGGACAGAAGAGAAGGACAGAAGAAAAGGACAGAGGAGAAGGACAGAGGAGAAGGACAGAAGAGAAGGACAGAGGAGAAGGGCAGAAGAGAAGTATAGAAGAGAAGGACAGAGGAGAAGTACAGAAGAGAAGCACAGAAGAGAAGGACAGAGGAGAAGGACAGAAGAGAAGAAAGAAGAGAAGGACAGAGGAGAAGGACAGAAGAGAAGAAGGAAGTGAAGAAAGAAGAGAAGGACAGAGGAGAAGGACAGAGGAGAAGGAGAGAGGAGAAGGACAGAGGAGAATAAAGAAGAGAAGGACAGAGGAGAAGGAGAGAGGAAAAGGACAGAGAAGAAGGACAGAGGAGAAGGACAGATGAGAAGGACCAAAGAGAAGACAGAAGAGAAGGACAGAGGAGAAGGACAGAAGTGAAGAAGGACAGAAGAGAAGGACAGAAGAGAAGGACAGAAGAGAAGGACAGGAGAGGAGACAGAAGAGAAGAAAGAAGAGAAGGACAGAGGAGAAGGACAGAAGAGAAGGACAGAACAGAAGGACAGAAGAGAAGAAAGAAGAGAAGAAGGAAGTGAAGAAAGAAGAGAAGGACAGAGGAGAAGGAAAGAAGAGAAGGACAGAGGACAAGGACAGAAGAGAAGAAGGACAGAAGAGAAGGACAGAAGAGAAGGACAGATGAGAAGGACAGGAGAGGAGACAGAAGAGAAGAAAGAAGAGAAGGACAGAGGAGAAGGACAGAAGAGAAGGACAAAACAGAAGGACAGAAGAGAAGAAAGAAGAGAAGAAGGAAGTGAAGAAAGAAGAGAAGGACAGAGGAGACGTACAGAAGAGCCCTTCTAAGAGACTATTCCTGTCTCTTTCCTCTCTCCACCTCACTATTCATGTCTCTTTCCTCTCTCCACCTCACTATTCATGTCTCTTTCCTTTCTCCACCTCACTATTCATGTCTGTTTCCTATCTCCACCTCACTATTCCTGTCTCTTTCCTCTCTCCACCTCACTATTCCTGTCTCTTTCCTATCTCTACCTCACTATTCATGTCTCTTTCCTCTCTCCACCTCACTATTCCTGTCTCTTTCCTCTCTCTACCTCACTATTCATGTCTCTTTCCTCTCTCCACCTCACTATTCCTGTCTCTTTCCTATCTCCACCTCACTATTCATGTCTCTTTCCTCTCTCCACCTCACTATTCATGTCTCTTTCCTCTCTCCACCTCACTATTCATGTCTCTTTCCTCTCTCCACCTCACTATTCCTGTCTCTTTCCTCTCTCCACCTCACTATTCCTGTCTCTTTCCTATCTCCACCTCACTATTCATGTCTCTTTCCTCTCTCCACCTCACTATTCATGTCTGTTTCCTATCTCCACCTCACTATTCCTGTCTCTTTCCTATCTCCACCTCACTATTCATGTCTCTTTCCTCTCTCCACCTCACTATTCATGTCTGTTTCCTATCTCCACCTCATTATTCATATCTCTTTCCTCTCTCTTCCTCACTATTCCTGTCTCTTTCCTCTCTCCACCTCACTATTCCTGTCTCTTTCCTATCTCCACCTCACTATTCATGTCTCTTTCCTCTCTCCACCTCACTATTCCTGTCTCTTTCCTCTCTCTACCTCACTATTCCTGTCTCTTTCCTCTCTCTACCTCACTATTCCTGTCTCTTTCCTCTCTCCACCTCACTATTCCTGTCTCTTTCCTATCTCTACCTCACTATTCCTGTCTCTTTCCTCTCTCTACCTCACTATTCCTGTCTCTTTCCTATCTCCACCTCACTATTCCTGTCTCTTTCCTCTCTCTACCTCACTATTCATGTCTCTTTCCTCTCTACCTCACTATTCCTGTCTCTTTCCTCTCTCTACCTCACTATTCCTGTCTCTTTCCTATCTCCACCTCACTATTCCTGTCTCTTCCCTCTCTCTACCTCACTATTCATTTCTCTTTCCTCTCTCTACCTCACTATTCATGTCTCTTTCCTATCTCCACCTCACTATTCCTGTCTCTTTCCTCTCTCCACCTCACTATTCCAGTCTCTTTCCTCTCTCCACCTCACTATTCCTGTCTCTTTCCTCTCTCTACCTCACTATTCCTGTCTCTTTCCTCTCTCCACCTCACTATTCATGTCTCTTTCCTCTCTCCACCTCACTATTCCTGTCTCTTTCCTCTTTACCTCACTATTCCTGTCTCTTTCCTCTCTCCACCTCACTATTCCTGTCTCTTTCCTCTCTCCACCTCACTATTCATGTCTCTCTCCTCTCTCTACCTCACTATTCCTGTCTCTTTCCTCTCTCCACCTCACTATTCCTGTCTCTTTCCTCTCTCTACCTCACTATTCCTGTCTCTTTCCTCTCTCTATCTCACTATTCCTGTCTCTTTCCTATCTCCACCTCACTATTCCTGTCTCTTTCCTCTCTCCACCTCACTATTTATGTCTCTTCCCTCTCTCTACCTCACTATTCCTGTCTCTTTCCTATCTCCACCTAACTATTCCTGTCTCTTTCCTCTCTCTACCTCACTATTCCTGTCTCTTTCCTCTCTCCACCTCACTATTCCTGTCTCTTTCCTATCTCCACCTCATTATTCATGTCTCTTTCCTCTCTCCACCTCACTATTCCTGTCTCTTTCCTCTCTCTACCTCACTATTCCTGTCTCTTTCCTCTCTCTACCTCACTATTCCTGTCTCTTTCCTCTCTCCACCTCACTATTCCTGTCTCTTTCCTATCTCTACCTCACTATTCCTGTCTCTTTCCTCTCTCTACCTCACTATTCCTGTCTCTTTCCTATCTCCACCTCACTATTCCTGTCTCTTTCCTCTCTCTACCTCACTATTCATGTCTCTTTCCTCTCTACCTCACTATTCCGGTCTCTTTCCTCTCTCTACCTCACTATTCCTGTCTCTTTCCTCTCTCCACCTCACTATTCCTGTCTCTTTCCTCTTTACCTTACTATTCCTGTCTCTTTCCTCTCTCCACCTCACTATTCCTGTCTCTTTCCTCTCTCCACCTCACTATTCATGTCTCTCTCCTCTCTCTACCTCACTATTCCTGTCTCTTTCCTCTCTCCACCTCACTATTCCTGTCTCTTTCCTCTCTCTACCTCACTATTCCTGTCTCTTCCCTCTCTCTACCTCACTATTCATGTCTCTTTCCTCTCTCTACCTCACTATTCATGTCTCTTTCCTATCTCCACCTCACTATTCCTGTCTCGTTCCTCTCTCCACCTCACTATTCCTGTCTCTTTCCTCTCTCCACCTCACTATTGATGTCTCTCTCCTCTCTCTACCTCACTATTCCTGTCTCTTTCCTCTCTCCACCTCCCTATTCCTGTCTCTTTCCTCTCTCCACCTCACTATTCCTGTCTCTTTCCTATCTCTACCTCACTATTCCTGTCTCTTTCCTATCTCTAACTC
This sequence comes from Rhinophrynus dorsalis, assembly GCA_037306005.1. Lineage (NCBI taxonomy): Eukaryota > Metazoa > Chordata > Amphibia > Anura > Rhinophrynidae > Rhinophrynus > Rhinophrynus dorsalis. Next base: position 4,270,086 of record CM074721.1, read on the forward strand.
ACTATTCATGTCTCTTTCCTCTCTCTACCTCACTATTCATGTCTCTTTCCTCTCTCCACCTCACTATTCCTGTCTCTTTCCTCTCTCTACCTCACTATTCCTGTCTCTTTCCTCTCTCCACCTCACTATTCATGTCTCTTTCCTCTCTCCACCTCACTATTCCTGTCTCTTTCCTCTTTACCTCACTATTCCTGTCTCTTTCCTCTCTCCACCTCACTATTCATGTCTCTTTCCTCTCTCTACCTCACTATTCCTGTCTCTTTCCTATCTCTACATCACTATTCCTGTCTCTCTCCTCTCTCTACCTCACTATTCATGTCTCTTTCCTATCTCTACCTCACTATTCATGTCTCTTTCCTCTCTCCACCTCACTATTCCTGTCTCTTTCCTCTCTCCACCTCACTATTCATGTCTCTTTCCTCTCTCTACCTCACTATTCATGTCTCTCTCTTCTCTCTACCTCACTATTCCTGTCTCTTTCCTCTCTCTACCTCACTATTCCTGTCTCTTTCCTATCTCTACCTCACTATTCCTGTCTCTCTCCTCTCTCTACCTCACTATTCATGTCTCTTTCCTATCTCTACCTCACTATTCATGTCTCTTTCCTCTCTCCACCTCACTATTCCTGTCTCTTTCCTCTCTCTACCTCACTATTCATGTCTCTTTCCTCTCTCTACCTCACTATTCATGTCTCTCTCTTCTCTCTACCTCACTATTCCTGTCTCTTTCCTCTCTCTACCTCACTATTCATGTCTCTTTCCTCTCTCTACCTCACTATTCATGTCTCTCTCTTCTCTCCACCTCACTATTCATGTCTCTTTCCTCTCTCCACCTCACTATTCCTGTCTCTTTCCTCTCTCTACCTCACAATTCCTGTCTCTTTCCTATCTCCACCTCACTATTCCTGTCTCTTTCCTATCTCCCCCTCACTATTCATGTCTCTTTCCTCTCTCCACCTCACTATTCATGTCTCTTTCCTCTCTCCACCTCACTATTCATGTCTCTTTCCTCTCTCTACCTCACTATTCATGTCTCTTTCCTCTCTCCACCTCACTATTCCTGTCTCTTTCCTCTCTCCACCTCACTATTCCTGTCTCTTTCCTATCACTACCTCACTATTCCTGTCTCTTTCCTCTCTCTACCTCACTATTCCTGTCTCTTTCCTCTCTCCACCTCACTATTCCTGTCTCTTTCCTCTCTCTACATCACTATTCATGTCTCTCTCTTCTCTCCACCTCACTATTCATGTCTCTTTCCTCTCTCCACCTCACTATTCCTGTCTCTTTCCTCTCTCTACCTCACTATTCCTGTCTCTTTCCTCTCTCTACCTCACTATTCCTGTCTCTTTCCTATCTCCCCCTCACTATTCATGTCTCTTTCCTCTCTCCACCTCACTATTCATGTCTCTTTCCTCTCTCCACCTCACTATTCCTGTCTCTTTCCTATCACTACCTCACTATTCCTGTCTCTTTCCTCTCTCTACCTCACTATTCCTGTCTCTTTCCTCTCTCCACCTCACTATTCCTGTCTCTTTCCTATCTCCACCTCACTATTCATGTCTCTTTCCTCTCTCTACCTCACTATTCATGTCTCTTTCCTCTCTCTACATCACTATTCATGTCTCTTTCCTCTCTCTACCTCACTATTCCTGTCTCTTTCCTCTCTCTACCTCACTATTCCTGTCTCTTTCCTCTCTCTACCTCACTATTCCTGTCTCTTTCCTCTCTCCACCTCACTATTCATGTCTCTCTCCTCTCTCTACCTCACTATTCCTGTCTCTTTCCTATCTCTACCTCACTATTCCTGTCTCTTTCCTCTCTCTACCTCACTATTCCTGTCTCTTTCCTCTCTCTACCTCACTATTCATGTCTCTCTCCTCTCTCTACCTCACTATTCCTGTCTCTTTCCTCTCTCCACCTCACTATTCCTGTCTCTTTCCTATCTCCACCTCACTATTCATGTCTCTTTCCTCTCTCTACCTCACTATTCCTGTCTCTTTCCTATCACTACCTCACTATTCCTGTCTCTTTCCTCTCTCTACCTCACTATTCCTGTCTCTTTCCTCTCTCCACCTCACTATTCCTGTCTCTTTCCTATCTCCACCTCACTATTCATGTCTCTTTCCTCTCTCTACCTCACTATTCATGTCTCTTTCCTCTCTCTACCTCACTATTCCTGTCTCTTTCCTCTCTCCACCTCACTATTCCTGTCTCTTTCCTCTCTCTACCTCACTATTCCTGTCTCTTTCCTCTCTCCACCTCACTATTCATGTCTCTTTCCTCTCTCTACCTCACTATTCATGTCTCTTTCCTCTCTCTACATCACTATTCATGTCTCTTTCCTCTCTCCACCTCACTATTCCTGTCTCTTTCCTCTCTCCACCTCACTATTCATGTCTCTTTCCTATCTCTACCTCACTATTCCTGTCTCTTTCCTCTCTCTACCTCACTATTCCTGTCTCTTTCCTCTCTCTACCTCACTATTCATGTCTCTCTCCTCTCTCTACCTCACTATTCCTGTCTCTTTCCTCCCTCCACCTCACTATTCCTGTCTCTTTCCTATCTCCACCTCACTATTCCTGTCTCTTTCCTCTCTCCACCTCACTATTCCTGTCTCTTTCCTATCTCCACCTCACTATTCCTGTCTCTTTCCTATCTCTACCTCACTATTCATGTCTCTTTCCTCTCTCTACATCACTATTCCTGTCTCTTTCCTATCACTACCTCACTATTCATGTCTCTTTCCTCTCTCCACCTCACTATTCATGTCTCTTTCCTCTCTCTACCTCACTATTCATGTCTCTTTCCTCTCTCCACCTCACTATTCATGTCTCTTTCCTCTCTCCACCTCACTATTCCTGTCTCTTTCCTATCTCCACCTCACTATTCCTGTCTCTTTCCTATCTCCACCTCACTATTCATGTCTCTTCCCTCTCTCCACCTCACTATTCATGTCTCTTTCCTCTCTCTACCTCACTATTCCTGTCTCTTTCCTCTCTCCACCTCACTATTCCTGTCTCTTTCCTCTCTACCTCACTATTCCCGTCTCTTTCCTCTCTCCACCTCACTATTCCTGTCTCTTTCCTCTCTACCTCACTATTCCCGTCTCTTTCCTCTCTCCACCTCACTATTCCTGTCTCTTTCCTCTCTCCTCCTCACTATTCATGTCTCTTTCCTCTCTCCACCTCACTATTCCTGTCTCTTTCCTCTCTCCACCTCACTATTCCTGTCTCTTTCCTATCACTACCTCACTATTCCTGTCTCTTTCCTCTCTCTACCTCACTATTCCTGTCTCTTTCCTCTCTCCACCTCACTATTCATGTCTCTTTCCTCTCTCTACCTCACTATTCATGTCTCTTTCCTCTCTCTACATCACTATTCATGTCTCTTTCCTCTCTCCACCTCACTATTCCTGTCTCTTTCCTCTCTCCACCTCACTATTCCTGTCTCTCTCCTCTCTCTACATCACTATTCATGTCTCTTTCCTCTCTCCACCTCACTATTCATGTCTCTTTCCTATCTCTACCTCACTATTCCTCTCTCTTTCCTCTCTCCCCCTCACTATTCATGTCTCTTTCCTCTCTCCACCTCACTATTCATGTCTCTTTCCTCTCTACCTCACTATTCCTGTCTCTTTCCTATCTCTACCTCACTATTCCTGTCTCTTTCCTCTCTCTACCTCACTATTCCTGTCTCTTTCCTCTCTCCACCTCTCTATTCCTGTCTCTTTCCTATCTCTACCTCACTATTCATGTCTCTTTCCTCTCTCTACCTCACTATTCCTGTCTCTTTCCTCTCTCTACCTCACTATTCCTGTCTCTTTCCTCTCTCCACCTCACTATTCCTGTCTCTTTCCTCTCTCTACCTCACTATTCCTGTCTCTTTCCTCTCTCTACCTCACTATTCCTGTCTCTTTCCTCTCTCCACCTCACTATTCATGTCTGTTTCCTATCTCCACCTCACTATTCATGTCTCTTTCCTCTCTCTACCTCACTATTCCTGTCTCTTTCCTCTCTACCTCACTATTCCTGTCTCTTCCCTCTCTCTACCTCACTATTCCTGTATCTTTCCTCTCTCTACCTCACTATTCATGTCTCTTTCCTCTCTCCACCTCACTATTCCTGTCTCTTTCCTCTCTCCACCTCACTATTCATGTCTCTTTCCTCTCTCTACCTCACTATTCCTGTATCTTTACTCTCTCTACCTCACTATTCATGTCTCTTTCCTCTCTCTACCTCACTATTCCTGTATCTTTCCTCTCTCTACCTCACTATTCATGTCTCTTTCCTCTCTCCACCTCACTATTCCTGTCTCTTTCCTCTCTCCACCTCACTATTCCTGTGTCTTTCCTCTCTCCACCTCACTATTCCTGTCTCTTTCTTCTATCCACCTCACTATTCCTGTCTCTTTCCTCTCTCTACCTCACTATTCCTGTCTCTTTCCTCTCTCTACCTCACTATTCCTGTCTCTTTCCTATCTCCACCTCACTATTCATGTCTCTTTCCTATCTCCACCTCACTATTCATGTCTCTTCCCTCTCTCTACCTCACTATTCCTGTCTCTTTCCTCTCTCTACCTCACTATTCCTGTCTCTTTCCTATCTCCACCTCACTATTCATGTCTCTTTCCTATCTCCACCTCACTATTCCTGTCTCTTTCCTCTCTCTACCTCACTATTCCTGTCTCTTTCCTCTCTCCACCTCACTATTCCTGTCTCTTTCCTCTCTCCACCTCACTATTCCTGTCTCTTTCTTCTATCCACCTCACTATTCCTGTCTCTTTCCTCTCTCTACCTCACTATTCCTGTCTCTTTCCTCTCTCTACCTCACTATTCCTGTCTCTTTCCTATCTCCACCTCACTATTCATGTCTCTTTCCTATCTCCACCTCACTATTCATGTCTCTTTCCTCTCTCCACCTCACTATTCCTGTCTCTTTCCTATCTCCACCTCACTATTCCTGTCTCTTTCTTCTCTCCACCTCACTATTCCTGTCTCTTTCCTCTCTCCACCTCACTATTCCTGTCTCTTTCTTCTATCCACCTCACTATTCTGTCTCTTTCCTCTCTCTACCTCACTATTCCTGTCTCTTTCCTCTCTCTACCTCACTATTCCTGTCTCTTTCCTATCTCCACCTCACTATTCATGTCTCTTTCCTATCTCCACCTCACTATTCATGTCTCTTTCCTCTCTCCACCTCACTATTCCTGTCTCTTTCCTCTCTCCACCTCACTATTCCTGTCTCTTTCCTATCTCCACCTCACTATTCCTGTCTCTTTCTTCTCTCCACCTCACTATTCCTGTCTCTTTCCTCTCTCTACCTCACTATTCCTGTCTCTTTCCTATCTCCACCTCACTATTCATGTCTCTTTCCTATCTCCACCTCACTATTCATGTCTCTTCCCTCTCTCTACCTCACTATTCCTGTCTCTTTCCTATCTCCACCTCACTATTCCTGTCTCTTTCCTATCTCCACCTCACTATTCATGTCTCTTCCCTCTCTCTACCTCACTATTCATGTCTCTTTCCTCTCTCTACCTCACTATTCATGTCTCTTTCCTCTCTCCACCTCACTATTCCTGTCTCTTTCCTCTCTCCACCTCACTATTCATGTCTCTTTCCTATCTCCACCTCACTATTCATGTCTCTTTCCTCTCTCTACCTCACTATTCCTGTCTCTTTCCTCTCTCCACCTCACTATTCATGTCTCTTTCCTCTCTCTACCTCACTATTCCTGTCTCTTTCCTCTCTCTATCTCACTATTCCTGTCTCTTTCCTCTCTCCACCTCACTATTCCTGTCTCTTTCCTCTCTCTACCTCACTATTCCTGTCTCTTTCCTCTCTCTATCTCACTATTCCTGTCTCTTTCCTATCTCCACCTCACTATTCCTGTCTCTTTCCTCTCTCCACCTCACTATTTATGTCTCTTCCCTCTCTCTACCTCACTATTCCTGTCTCTCTCCTATCTCCACCTAACTATTCCTGTCTCTTTCCTCTCTCTACCTCACTATTCCTGTCTCTTTCCTCTCTCCACCTCACTATTCCTGTCTCTTTCCTATCTCCACCTCACTATTCATGTCTCTTTCCTCTCTCCACCTCACTATTCCTGTCTCTTTCCTCTCTCTACCTCACTATTCCTGTCTCTTTCCTCTCTCTACCTCACTATTCCTGTCTCTTTCCTCTCTCCACCTCACTATTCCTGTCTCTTTCCTATCTCTACCTCACTATTCCTGTCTCTTTCCTCTCTCTACCTCACTATTCCTGTCTCTTTCCTATCTCCACCTCACTATTCCTGTCTCTTTCCTCTCTCTACCTCACTATTCATGTCTCTTTCCTCTCTACCTCACTATTCCGGTCTCTTTCCTCTCTCTACCTCACTATTCCTGTCTCTTTCCTCTCTCCACCTCACTATTCCTGTCTCTTTCCTCTTTACCTTACTATTCCTGTCTCTTTCCTTTCTCCACCTCACTATTCCTGTCTCTTTCCTCTCTCCACCTCACTATTCATGTCTCTCTCCTCTCTCTACCTCACTATTCCTGTCTCTTTCCTCTCTCCACCTCACTATTCCTGTCTCTTTCCTCTCTCTACCTCACTATTCCTGTCTCTTCCCTCTCTCTACCTCACTATTCATGTCTCTTTCCTCTCTCTACCTCACTATTCATGTCTCTTTCCTATCTCCACCTCACTATTCCTGTCTCTTTCCTCTCTCCACCTCACTATTCCTGTCTCTTTCCTCTCTCCACCTCACTATTGATGTCTCTCTCCTCTCTCTACCTCACTATTCCTGTCTCTTTCCTCTCTCCACCTCACTATTCCTGTCTCTTTCCTCTCTCCACCTCACTATTCCTGTCTCTTTCCTATCTCTACCTCACTATTCATGTCTCTTTCCTATCTCTAACTCACTATTCATGTCTCTTTCCTCTCTCTACCTCACTATTCATGTCTCTTTCCTCTCTCCACCTCATTATTCCTGTCTCTTTCCTCTCTCTACCTCACTATTCCTGTCTCTTTCCTCTCTCCACCTCACTATTCATGTCTCTTTCCTCTCTCCACCTCACTATTCCTGTCTCTTTCCTCTTTACCTCACTATTCCTGTCTCTTTCCTCTCTCCACCTCACTATTCATGTCTCTTTCCTCTCTCTACCTCACTATTCCTGTCTCTTTCCTATCTCTACATCACTATTCCTGTCTCTTTCCTATCTCCACCTCACTATTCATGTCTGTTTCCTATCTCCACCTCACTATTCCTGTCTCTTTCCTCTCTCCACCTCACTATTCATGTCTCTTTCCTATCTCTACATCACTATTCCTGTCTCTCTCCTCTCTCTACCTCACTATTCATGTCTCTTTCCTATCTCTACCTCACTATTCATGTCTCTTTCCTCTCTCCACCTCACTATTCCTGTCTCTTTCCTCTCTCCACCTCACTATTCATGTCTCTTTCCTCTCTCTACCTCACTATTCATGTCTCTCTCTTCTCTCTACCTCACTATTCCTGTCTCTTTCCTCTCTCTACCTCACTATTCCTGTCTCTTTCCTATCTCTACCTCACTATTCCTGTCTCTCTCCTCTCTCTACCTCACTATTCCTGTCTCTTTCCTATCTCTACATCACTATTCCTGTCTCTCTCCTCTCTCTACCTCACTATTCATGTCTCTTTCCTATCTCTACCTCACTATTCATGTCTCTTTCCTCTCTCTACCTCACTATTCCTGTCTCTTTCCTCTCTCCACCTCACTATTCCTGTCTCTTTCCTCTCTCCACCTCACTATTCATGTCTCTTTCCTCTCTCTACATCACTATTCCTGTCTCTCTCCTCTCTCTACCTCACTATTCCTGTCTCTTTCCTATCTCTACATCACTATTCCTGTCTCTCTCCTCTCTCTACCTCACTATTCATGTCTCTTTCCTATCTCTACCTCACTATTCATGTCTCTTTCCTCTCTCCACCTCACTATTCCTGTCTCTTTCCTCTCTCCACCTCACTATTCATGTCTCTTTCCTCTCTCTACATCACTATTCCTGTCTCTCTCCTCTCTCTACCTCACTATTCCTGTCTCTTTCCTATCTCTACATCACTATTCCTGTCTCTCTCCTCTCTCTACCTCACTATTCATGTCTCTTTCCTATCTCTACCTCACTATTCATGTCTCTTTCCTCTCTCCACCTCACTATTCCTGTCTCTTTCCTCTCTCCACCTCACTATTCATGTCTCTTTCCTCTCTCTACCTCACTATTCATGTCTCTCTCTTCTCTCTACCTCACTATTCCTGTCTCTTTCCTCTCTCTACCTCACTATTCCTGTCTCTTTCCTATCTCTACCTCACTATTCCTGTCTCTCTCCTCTCTCTACCTCACTATTCATGTCTCTTTCCTATCTCTACCTCACTATTCATGTCTCTTTCCTCTCTCCACCTCACTATTCCTGTCTCTTTCCTCTCTCTACCTCACTATTCATGTCTCTTTGCTCTCTCTACCTCACTATTCATGTCTCTCTCTTCTCTCTACCTCACTATTCCTGTCTCTTTCCTCTCTCTACCTCACTATTCATGTCTCTTTCCTCTCTCTACCTCACTATTCATGTCTCTCTCTTCTCTCCACCTCACTATTCCTGTCTCTTTCCTCTCTCTACCTCACAATTCCTGTCTCTTTCCTATCTCCACCTCACTATTCCTGTCTCTTTCCTATCTCCCCCTCACTATTCATGTCTCTTTCCTCTCTCCACCTCACTATTCATGTCTCTTTCCTCTCTCCACCTCACTATTCATGTCTCTTTCCTCTCTCCACCTCACTATTCATGTCTCTTTCCTCTCTCTACCTCACTATTCATGTCTCTTTCCTCTCTCCACCTCACTATTCCTGTCTCTTTCCTCTCTCCACCTCACTATTCCTGTCTCTTTCCTATCACTACCTCACTATTCCTGTCTCTTTCCTCTCTCTACCTCACTATTCCTGTCTCTTTCCTCTCTCCACCTCACTATTCCTGTCTCTTTCCTCTCTCTACATCACTATTCATGTCTCTCTCTTCTCTCCACCTCACTATTCATGTCTCTTTCCTCTCTCCACCTCACTATTCCTGTCTCTTTCCTCTCTCTACCTCACTATTCCTGTCTCTTTCCTCTCTCTACCTCACTATTCCTGTCTCTTTCCTATCTCTACCTCACTATTCCTGTCTCTTTCCTCTCTCTACATCACTATTCATGTCTCTCTCTTCTCTCCACCTCACTATTCATGTCTCTTTCCTCTCTCCACCTCACTATTCCTGTCTCTTTCCTCTCTCTACCTCACTATTGATGTCTCTCTCCTCTCTCTACCTCACTATTCCTGTCTCTTTCCTCTCTCCACCTCACTATTCCTGTCTCTTTCCTCTCTCTACCTCACTATTCCTGTCTCTTTCCTCTCTCCACCTCACTATTCCTGTCTCTTTCCTCTCTCTACATCACTATTCATGTCTCTCTCTTCTCTCCACCTCACTATTCATGTCTCTTTCCTCTCTCCACCTCACTATTCCTGTCTCTTTCCTCTCTCCACCTCACTATTCATGTCTCTTTCCTCTCTCTACCTCACTATTCCTGTCTCTTCCCTCTCTCTACCTCACTATTCATGTCTCTTTCCTCTCTCTACCTCACTATTCATGTCTCTTTCCTATCTCCACCTCACTATTCCTGTCTCTTTCCTCTCTCCACCTCACTATTCCTGTCTCTTTCCTCTCTCCACCTCACTATTCCTGTCTCTTTCCTCTCTCCACCTCACTATTGATGTCTCTCTCCTCTCTCTACCTCACTATTCCTGTCTCTTTCCTCTCTCCACCTCACTATTCCTGTCTCTTTCCTCTCTCCACCTCACTATTCCTGTCTCTTTCCTATCTCTACCTCACTATTCATGTCTCTTTCCTATCTCTAACTCACTATTCATGTCTCTTTCCTCTCTCTACCTCACTATTCATGTCTCTTTCCTCTCTCCACCTCACTATTCCTGTCTCTTTCCTCTCTCTACCTCACTATTCCTGTCTCTTTCCTCTCTCCACCTCACTATTCATGTCTCTTTCCTCTCTCCACCTCACTATTCCTGTCTCTTTCCTCTTTACCTCACTATTCCTGTCTCTTTCCTCTCTCCACCTCACTATTCATGTCTCTTTCCTCTCTCTACCTCACTATTCCTGTCTCTTTCCTATCTCTACATCACTATTCCTGTCTCTCTCCTCTCTCTACCTCACTATTCATGTCTCTTTCCTATCTCTACCTCACTATTCATGTCTCTTTCCTCTCTCCACCTCACTATTCCTGTCTCTTTCCTCTCTCCACCTCACTATTCATGTCTCTTTCCTCTCTCTACCTCACTATTCATGTCTCTCTCTTCTCTCTACCTCACTATTCCTGTCTCTTTCCTCTCTCTACCTCACTATTCCTGTCTCTTTCCTATCTCTACCTCACTATTCCTGTCTCTCTCCTCTCTCTACCTCACTATTCATGTCTCTTTCCTATCTCTACCTCACTATTCATGTCTCTTTCCTCTCTCCACCTCACTATTCCTGTCTCTTTCCTCTCTCTACCTCACTATTCATGTCTCTTTCCTCTCTCTACCTCACTATTCATGTCTCTCTCTTCTCTCTACCTCACTATTCCTGTCTCTTTCCTCTCTCTACCTCACTATTCATGTCTCTTTCCTCTCTCTACCTCACTATTCATGTCTCTCTCTTCTCTCCACCTCACTATTCATGTCTCTTTCCTCTCTCCACCTCACTATTCCTGTCTCTTTCCTCTCTCTACCTCACAATTCCTGTCTCTTTCCTATCTCCACCTCACTATTCCTGTCTCTTTCCTATCTCCCCCTCACTATTCATGTCTCTTTCCTCTCTCCACCTCACTATTCATGTCTCTTTCCTCTCTCCACCTCACTATTCATGTCTCTTTCCTCTCTCTACCTCACTATTCATGTCTCTTTCCTCTCTCCACCTCACTATTCCTGTCTCTTTCCTCTCTCCACCTCACTATTCATGTCTCTTTCCTATCTCTACCTCACTATTCCTGTCTCTTTCCTATCTCTACCTCACTATTCCTGTCTCTTTCCTCTCTCTACCTCACTATTCCTGTCTCTTTCCTCTCTCTACCTCACTATTCATGTCTCTCTCCTCTCTCTACCTCACTATTCCTGTCTCTTTCCTCTCTCCACCTCACTATTCCTGTCTCTTTCCTATCTCCACCTCACTATTCCTGTCTCTTTCCTCTCTCCACCTCACTATTCCTGTCTCTTTCCTCTCTCTACCTCACTATTCCTGTCTCTTTCCTCTCTCCACCTCACTATTCATGTCTCTTTCCTCTCTCTACCTCACTATTCATGTCTCTCTCCTCTCTCTACCTCACTATTCCTGTCTCTTTCCTCTCTCCACCTCACTATTCCTGTCTCTTTCCTATCTCCACCTCACTATTCCTGTCTCTTTCCTCTCTCCACCTCACTATTCCTGTCTCTTTCCTATCTCCACCTCACTATTCCTGTCTCTTTCCTATCTCTACCTCACTATTCATGTCTCTTTCCTCTCTCTACATCACTATTCCTGTCTCTTTCCTATCACTACCTCACTATTCATGTCTCTTTCCTCTCTCCACCTCACTATTCATGTCTCTTTCCTCTCTCTACCTCACTATTCATGTCTCTTTCCTCTCTCCACCTCACTATTCATGTCTCTTTCCTCTCTCCACCTCACTATTCATGTCTCTTTCCTCTCTCCACCTCACTATTCATGTCTCTTTCCTCTCTCTACCTCACTATTCCTGTCTCTTTCCTCTCTCCACCTCACTATTCCTGTCTCTTTCCTCTCTACCTCACTATTCCCGTCTCTTTCCTCTCTCCACCTCACTATTCCTGTCTCTTTCCTCTCTACCTCACTATTCCCGTCTCTTTCCTCTCTCCACCTCACTATTCCTGTCTCTTTCCTCTCTCCTCCTCACTATTCATGTCTCTTTCCTCTCTCCACCTCACTATTCCTGTCTCTTTCCTCTCTCCACCTCACTATTCCTGTCTCTTTCCTATCACTACCTCACTATTCCTGTCTCTTTCCTCTCTCTACCTCACTATTCCTGTCTCTTTCCTCTCTCCACCTCACTATTCCTGTCTCTTTCCTCTCTCTACATCACTATTCATGTCTCTCTCTTCTCTCCACCTCACTATTCATGTCTCTTTCCTCTCTCCACCTCACTATTCCTGTCTCTTTCCTCTCTCTACCTCACTATTCCTGTCTCTTTCCTCTCTCTACCTCACTATTCCTGTCTCTTTCCTATCGCCCCCTCACTATTCATGTCTCTTTCCTCTCTCCACCTCACTATTCATGTCTCTTTCCTCTCTCCACCTCACTATTCCTGTCTCTTTCCTCTCTCCACCTCACTATTCCTGTCTCTTTCCTATCACTACCTCACTATTCCTGTCTCTTTCCTCTCTCTACCTCACTATTCCTGTCTCTTTCCTCTCTCCACCTCACTATTCCTGTCTCTTTCCTATCTCCACCTCACTATTCATGTCTCTTTCCTCTCTCTACCTCACTATTCATGTCTCTTTCCTCTCTCTACATCACTATTCATGTCTCTTTCCTCTCTCCACCTCACTATTCCTGTCTCTTTCCTCTCTCCACCTCACTATTCATGTCTCTTTCCTATCTCTACCTCACTATTCCTGTCTCTTTCCTCTCTCTACCTCACTATTCCTGTCTCTTTCCTCTCTCTACCTCACTATTCCTGTCTCTTTCCTCTCTCCACCTCACTATTCATGTCTCTCTCCTCTCTCTACCTCACTATTCCTGTCTCTTTCCTCTCTCTACCTCACTATTCCTGTCTCTTTCCTCTCTCCACCTCACTATTCCTGTCTCTTTCCTCTCTCTACCTCACTATTCCTGTCTCTTTCCTCTCTCCACCTCACTATTCATGTCTCTTTCCTCTCTCTACCTCACTATTCATGTCTCTTTCCTCTCTCTACATCACTATTCATGTCTCTTTCCTCTCTCCACCTCACTATTCCTGTCTCTTTCCTCTCTCCACCTCACTATTCATGTCTCTTTCCTATCTCTACCTCACTATTCCTGTCTCTTTCCTATCTCTACCTCACTATTCCTGTCTCTTTCCTCTCTCTACCTCACTATTCATGTCTCTCTCCTCTCTCTACCTCACTATTCCTGTCTCTTTCCTCTCTCCACCTCACTATTCCTGTCTCTTTCCTCTCTCCACCTCACTATTCCTGTCTCTTTCCTATCTCCACCTCACTATTCCTGTCTCTTTCCTATCTCTACCTCACTATTCATGTCTCTTTCCTCTCTCTACATCACTATTCCTGTCTCTTTCCTATCACTACCTCACTATTCATGTCTCTTTCCTCTCTCCACCTCACTATTCATGTCTCTTTCCTCTCTCTACCTCACTATTCATGTCTCTTTCCTCTCTCCACCTCACTATTCATGTCTCTTTCCTCTCTCCACCTCACTATTCATGTCTCTTTCCTCTCTCCACCTCACTATTCATGTCTCTTTCCTCTCTCTACCTCACTATTCCTGTCTCTTTCCTCTCTCCACCTCACTATTCCTGTCTCTTTCCTCTCTACCTCACTATTCCCGTCTCTTTCCTCTCTCCACCTCACTATTCCTGTCTCTTTCCTCTCTACCTCACTATTCCCGTCTCTTTCCTCTCTCCACCTCACTATTCCTGTCTCTTTCCTCTCTCCTCCTCACTATTCATGTCTCTTTCCTCTCTCCACCTCACTATTCCTGTCTCTTTCCTCTCTCCACCTCACTATTCCTGTCTCTTTCCTATCACTACCTCACTATTCCTGTCTCTTTCCTCTCTCTACCTCACTATTCCTGTCTCTTTCCTCTCTCCACCTCACTATTCATGTCTCTTTCCTCTCTCTACCTCACTATTCATGTCTCTTTCCTCTCTCTACATCACTATTCATGTCTCTTTCCTCTCTCCACCTCACTATTCCTGTCTCTTTCCTCTCTCCACCTCACTATTCCTGTCTCTCTCCTCTCTCTACATCACTATTCATGTCTCTTTCCTCTCTCCACCTCACTATTCATGTCTCTTTCCTATCTCTACCTCACTATTCCTGTCTCTTTCCTCTCTCCCCCTCACTATTCATGTCTCTTTCCTCTCTCCACCTCACTATTCATGTCTCTTTCCTCTCTACCTCACTATTCCTGTCTCTTTCCTATCTCTACCTCACTATTCCTGTCTCTTTCCTCTCTCTACCTCACTATTCCTGTCTCTTTCCTCTCTCCACCTCTCTATTCCTGTCTCTTTCCTATCTCTACCTCACTATTCATGTCTCTTTCCTCTCTCTACCTCACTATTCCTGTCTCTTTCCTCTCTCTACCTCACTATTCCTGTCTCTTTCCTCTCTCCACCTCACTATTCCTGTCTCTTTCCTCTCTCTACCTCACTATTCCTGTCTCTTTCCTCTCTCTACCTCACTATTCCTGTCTCTTTCCTCTCTCCACCTCACTATTCATGTCTGTTTCCTATCTCCACCTCACTATTCATGTCTCTTTCCTCTCTCTACCTCACTATTCCTGTCTCTTTCCTCTCTACCTCACTATTCCTGTCTCTTCCCTCTCTCTACCTCACTATTCCTGTATCTTTCCTCTCTCTACCTCACTATTCATGTCTCTTTCCTCTCTCCACCTCACTATTCCTGTCTCTTTCCTCTCTCCACCTCACTATTCATGTCTCTTTCCTCTCTCTACCTCACTATTCCTGTATCTTTCCTCTCTCTACCTCACTATTCCTGTCTCTTTCCTCTCTCCACCTCACTATTCATGTCTCTTTCCTATCTCCACCTCACTATTCATGTCTCTTTCCTCTCTCTACCTCACTATTCCTGTCTCTTTCCTCTCTCCACCTCACTATTCATGTCTCTTTCCTCTCTCTACCTCACTATTCCTGTCTCTTTCCTCTCTCTATCTCACTATTCCTGTCTCTTTCCTCTCTCCACCTCACTATTCCTGTCTCTTTCCTCTCTCTACCTCACTATTCCTGTCTCTTTCCTCTCTCTATCTCACTATTCCTGTCTCTTTCCTATCTCCACCTCACTATTCCTGTCTCTTTCCTCTCTCCACCTCACTATTTATGTCTCTTCCCTCTCTCTACCTCACTATTCCTGTCTCTTTCCTATCTCCACCTAACTATTCCTGTCTCTTTCCTCTCTCTACCTCACTATTCCTGTCTCTTTCCTCTCTCCACCTCACTATTCCTGTCTCTTTCCTATCTCCACCTCACTATTCATGTCTCTTTCCTCTCTCCACCTCACTATTCCTGTCTCTTTCCTATCACTACCTCACTATTCCTGTCTCTTTCCTCTCTCTACCTCACTATTCCTGTCTCTTTCCTCTCTCCACCTCACTATTCCTGTCTCTTTCCTATCTCCACCTCACTATTCATGTCTCTTTCCTCTCTCTACCTCACTATTCATGTCTCTTTCCTCTCTCTACATCACTATTCATGTCTCTTTCCTCTCTCCACCTCACTATTCCTGTCTCTTTCCTCTCTCCACCTCACTATTCATGTCTCTTTCCTATCTCTACCTCACTATTCCTGTCTCTTTCCTCTCTCTACCTCACTATTCCTGTCTCTTTCCTCTCTCTACCTCACTATTCCTGTCTCTTTCCTCTCTCCACCTCACTATTCATGTCTCTCTCCTCTCTCTACCTCACTATTCCTGTCTCTTTCCTCTCTCTACCTCACTATTCCTGTCTCTTTCCTCTCTCCACCTCACTATTCCTGTCTCTTTCCTCTCTCTACCTCACTATTCCTGTCTCTTTCCTCTCTCCACCTCACTATTCATGTCTCTTTCCTCTCTCTACCTCACTATTCATGTCTCTTTCCTCTCTCTACATCACTATTCATGTCTCTTTCCTCTCTCCACCTCACTATTCCTGTCTCTTTCCTCTCTCCACCTCACTATTCATGTCTCTTTCCTATCTCTACCTCACTATTCCTGTCTCTTTCCTATCTCTACCTCACTATTCCTGTCTCTTTCCTCTCTCTACCTCACTATTCCTGTCTCTTTCCTCTCTCTACCTCACTATTCATGTCTCTCTCCTCTCTCTACCTCACTATTCCTGTCTCTTTCCTCTCTCCACCTCACTATTCCTGTCTCTTTCCTATCTCCACCTCACTATTCCTGTCTCTTTCCTCTCTCCACCTCACTATTCCTGTCTCTTTCCTATCTCCACCTCACTATTCCTGTCTCTTTCCTATCTCTACCTCACTATTCATGTCTCTTTCCTCTCTCTACATCACTATTCCTGTCTCTTTCCTATCACTACCTCACTATTCATGTCTCTTTCCTCTCTCCACCTCACTATTCATGTCTCTTTCCTCTCTCTACCTCACTATTCATGTCTCTTTCCTCTCTCCACCTCACTATTCATGTCTCTTTCCTCTCTCCACCTCACTATTCATGTCTCTTTCCTCTCTCCACCTCACTATTCATGTCTCTTTCCTCTCTCTACCTCACTATTCCTGTCTCTTTCCTCTCTCCACCTCACTATTCCTGTCTCTTTCCTCTCTACCTCACTATTCCCGTCTCTTTCCTCTCTCCACCTCACTATTCCTGTCTCTTTCCTCTCTACCTCACTATTCCCGTCTCTTTCCTCTCTCCACCTCACTATTCCTGTCTCTTTCCTCTCTCCTCCTCACTATTCATGTCTCTTTCCTCTCTCCACCTCACTATTCCTGTCTCTTTCCTCTCTCCACCTCACTATTCCTGTCTCTTTCCTATCACTACCTCACTATTCCTGTCTCTTTCCTCTCTCTACCTCACTATTCCTGTCTCTTTCCTCTCTCCACCTCACTATTCATGTCTCTTTCCTCTCTCTACCTCACTATTCATGTCTCTTTCCTCTCTCTACATCACTATTCATGTCTCTTTCCTCTCTCCACCTCACTATTCCTGTCTCTTTCCTCTCTCCACCTCACTATTCCTGTCTCTCTCCTCTCTCTACATCACTATTCATGTCTCTTTCCTCTCTCCACCTCACTATTCATGTCTCTTTCCTATCTCTACCTCACTATTCCTGTCTCTTTCCTCTCTCCCCCTCACTATTCATGTCTCTTTCCTCTCTCCACCTCACTATTCATGTCTCTTTCCTCTCTACCTCACTATTCCTGTCTCTTTCCTATCTCTACCTCACTATTCCTGTCTCTTTCCTCTCTCTACCTCACTATTCCTGTCTCTTTCCTCTCTCCACCTCTCTATTCCTGTCTCTTTCCTATCTCTACCTCACTATTCATGTCTCTTTCCTCTCTCTACCTCACTATTCCTGTCTCTTTCCTCTCTCTACCTCACTATTCCTGTCTCTTTCCTCTCTCCACCTCACTATTCCTGTCTCTTTCCTCTCTCTACCTCACTATTCCTGTCTCTTTCCTCTCTCTACCTCACTATTCCTGTCTCTTTCCTCTCTCCACCTCACTATTCATGTCTGTTTCCTATCTCCACCTCACTATTCATGTCTCTTTCCTCTCTCTACCTCACTATTCCTGTCTCTTTCCTCTCTACCTCACTATTCCTGTCTCTTCCCTCTCTCTACCTCACTATTCCTGTATCTTTCCTCTCTCTACCTCACTATTCATGTCTCTTTCCTCTCTCCACCTCACTATTCCTGTCTCTTTCCTCTCTCCACCTCACTATTCATGTCTCTTTCCTCTCTCTACCTCACTATTCCTGTATCTTTCCTCTCTCTACCTCACTATTCCTGTCTCTTTCCTCTCTCCACCTCACTATTCATGTCTCTTTCCTATCTCCACCTCACTATTCATGTCTCTTTCCTCTCTCTACCTCACTATTCCTGTCTCTTTCCTCTCTCCACCTCACTATTCATGTCTCTTTCCTCTCTCTACCTCACTATTCCTGTCTCTTTCCTCTCTCTATCTCACTATTCCTGTCTCTTTCCTCTCTCCACCTCACTATTCCTGTCTCTTTCCTCTCTCTACCTCACTATTCCTGTCTCTTTCCTCTCTCTATCTCACTATTCCTGTCTCTTTCCTATCTCCACCTCACTATTCCTGTCTCTTTCCTCTCTCCACCTCACTATTTATGTCTCTTCCCTCTCTCTACCTCACTATTCCTGTCTCTTTCCTATCTCCACCTAACTATTCCTGTCTCTTTCCTCTCTCTACCTCACTATTCCTGTCTCTTTCCTCTCTCCACCTCACTATTCCTGTCTCTTTCCTATCTCCACCTCACTATTCATGTCTCTTTCCTCTCTCCACCTCACTATTCCTGTCTCTTTCCTCTCTCTACCTCACTATTCCTGTCTCTTTCCTCTCTCTACCTCACTATTCCTGTCTCTTTCCTCTCTCCACCTCACTATTCCTGTCTCTTTCCTATCTCTACCTCACTATTCCTGTCTCTTTCCTCTCTCTACCTCACTATTCCTGTCTCTTTCCTATCTCCACCTCACTATTCCTGTCTCTTTCCTCTCTCTACCTCACTATTCATGTCTCTTTCCTCTCTACCTCACTATTCCGGTCTCTTTCCTCTCTCTACCTCACTATTCCTGTCTCTTTCCTCTCTCCACCTCACTATTCCTGTCTCTTTCCTCTCTCCACCTCACTATTCATGTCTCTCTCCTCTCTCTACCTCACTATTCCTGTCTCTTTCCTCTCTCCACCTCACTATTCCTGTCTCTTTCCTCTCTCTACCTCACTATTCCTGTCTCTTCCCTCTCTCTACCTCACTATTCATGTCTCTTTCCTCTCTCTACCTCACTATTCATGTCTCTTTCCTATCTCCACCTCACTATTCCTGTCTCTTTCCTCTCTCCACCTCACTATTCCTGTCTCTTTCCTCTCTCCACCTCACTATTGATGTCTCTCTCCTCTCTCTACCTCACTATTCCTGTCTCTTTCCTCTCTCCACCTCACTATTCCTGTCTCTTTCCTCTCTCCACCTCACTATTCCTGTCTCTTTCCTATCTCTACCTCACTATTCATGTCTCTTTCCTATCTCTAACTCACTATTCATGTCTCTTTCCTCTCTCTACCTCACTATTCATGTCTCTTTCCTCTCTCCACCTCATTATTCCTGTCTCTTTCCTCTCTCTACCTCACTATTCCTGTCTCTTTCCTCTCTCCACCTCACTATTCATGTCTCTTTCCTCTCTCCACCTCACTATTCCTGTCTCTTTCCTCTTTACCTCACTATTCCTGTCTCTTTCCTCTCTCCACCTCACTATTCATGTCTCTTTCCTCTCTCTACCTCACTATTCCTGTCTCTTTCCTATCTCTACATCACTATTCCTGTCTCTCTCCTCTCTCTACCTCACTATTCATGTCTCTTTCCTATCTCTACCTCACTATTCATGTCTCTTTCCTCTCTCCACCTCACTATTCCTGTCTCTTTCCTCTCTCCACCTCACTATTCATGTCTCTTTCCTCTCTCTACCTCACTATTCATGTCTCTCTCTTCTCTCTACCTCACTATTCCTGTCTCTTTCCTCTCTCTACCTCACTATTCCTGTCTCTTTCCTATCTCTACCTCACTATTCCTGTCTCTCTCCTCTCTCTACCTCACTATTCATGTCTCTTTCCTATCTCTACCTCACTATTCATGTCTCTTTCCTCTCTCCACCTCACTATTCCTGTCTCTTTCCTCTCTCTACCTCACTATTCATGTCTCTTTGCTCTCTCTACCTCACTATTCATGTCTCTCTCTTCTCTCTACCTCACTATTCCTGTCTCTTTCCTCTCTCTACCTCACTATTCATGTCTCTTTCCTCTCTCTACCTCACTATTCATGTCTCTCTCTTCTCTCCACCTCACTATTCATGTCTCTTTCCTCTCTCCACCTCACTATTCCTGTCTCTTTCCTCTCTCTACCTCACAATTCCTGTCTCTTTCCTATCTCCACCTCACTATTCCTGTCTCTTTCCTATCTCCCCCTCACTATTCATGTCTCTTTCCTCTCTCCACCTCACTATTCATGTCTCTTTCCTCTCTCCACCTCACTATTCATGTCTCTTTCCTCTCTCCACCTCACTATTCATGTCTCTTTCCTCTCTCTACCTCACTATTCATGTCTCTTTCCTCTCTCCACCTCACTATTCCTGTCTCTTTCCTCTCTCCACCTCACTATTCCTGTCTCTTTCCTATCACTACCTCACTATTCCTGTCTCTTTCCTCTCTCTACCTCACTATTCCTGTCTCTTTCCTCTCTCCACCTCACTATTCCTGTCTCTTTCCTCTCTCTACATCACTATTCATGTCTCTCTCTTCTCTCCACCTCACTATTCATGTCTCTTTCCTCTCTCCACCTCACTATTCCTGTCTCTTTCCTCTCTCTACCTCACTATTCCTGTCTCTTTCCTATCTCTACCTCACTATTCCTGTCTCTTTCCTCTCTCTACATCACTATTCATGTCTCTCTCTTCTCTCCACCTCACTATTCATGTCTCTTTCCTCTCTCCACCTCACTATTCCTGTCTCTTTCCTCTCTCTACCTCACTATTCCTGTCTCTTTCCTCTCTCCACCTCACTATTCCTGTCTCTTTCCTCTCTCTACCTCACTATTCCTGTCTCTTTCCTCTCTCCACCTCACTATTCATGTCTCTTTCCTCTCTCTACCTCACTATTCCTGTCTCTTCCCTCTCTCTACCTCACTATTCATGTCTCTTTCCTCTCTCTACCTCACTATTCATGTCTCTTTCCTATCTCCACCTCACTATTCCTGTCTCTTTCCTCTCTCCACCTCACTATTCCTGTCTCTTTCCTCTCTCCACCTCACTATTGATGTCTCTCTCCTCTCTCTACCTCACTATTCCTGTCTCTTTCCTCTCTCCACCTCACTATTCCTGTCTCTTTCCTCTCTCCACCTCACTATTCCTGTCTCTTTCCTATCTCTACCTCACTATTCATGTCTCTTTCCTATCTCTAACTCACTATTCATGTCTCTTTCCTCTCTCTACCTCACTATTCATGTCTCTTTCCTCTCTCCACCTCACTATTCCTGTCTCTTTCCTCTCTCTACCTCACTATTCCTGTCTCTTTCCTCTCTCCACCTCACTATTCATGTCTCTTTCCTCTCTCCACCTCAATATTCCTGTCTCTTTCCTCTTTACCTCACTATTCCTGTCTCTTTCCTCTCTCCACCTCACTATTCATGTCTCTTTCCTCTCTCTACCTCACTATTCCTGTCTCTTTCCTATCTCTACATCACTATTCCTGTCTCTCTCCTCTCTCTACCTCACTATTCATGTCTCTTTCCTATCTCTACCTCACTATTCATGTCTCTTTCCTCTCTCCACCTCACTATTCCTGTCTCTTTCCTCTCTCCACCTCACTATTCATGTCTCTTTCCTCTCTCTACCTCACTATTCATGTCTCTCTCTTCTCTCTACCTCACTATTCCTGTCTCTTTCCTCTCTCTACCTCACTATTCCTGTCTCTTTCCTACCTCTACCTCACTATTCCTGTCTCTCTCCTCTCTCTACCTCACTATTCATGTCTCTTTCCTATCTCTACCTCACTATTCATGTCTCTTTCCTCTCTCCACCTCACTATTCCTGTCTCTTTCCTCTCTCTACCTCACTATTCATGTCTCTTTCCTCTCTCTACCTCACTATTCATGTCTCTCTCTTCTCTCTACCTCACTATTCCTGTCTCTTTCATCTCTCTACCTCACTATTCATGTCTCTTTCCTCTCTCTACCTCACTATTCATGTCTCTCTCTTCTCTCCACCTCACTATTCATGTCTCTTTCCTCTCTCCACCTCACTATTCCTGTCTCTTTCCTCTCTCTACCTCACAATTCCTGTCTCTTTCCTATCTCCACCTCACTATTCCTGTCTCTTTCCTATCTCCCCCTCACTATTCATGTCTCTTTCCTCTCTCCACCTCACTATTCATGTCTCTTTCCTCTCTCCACCTCACTATTCATGTCTCTTTCCTCTCTCTACCTCACTATTCATGTCTCTTTCCTCTCTCCACCTCACTATTCCTGTCTCTTTCCTCTCTCCACCTCACTATTCCTGTCTCTTTCCTATCACTACCTCACTATTCCTGTCTCTTTCCTCTCTCTACCTCACTATTCCTGTCTCTTTCCTCTCTCCACCTCACTATTCCTGTCTCTTTCCTCTCTCTACATCACTATTCATGTCTCTCTCTTCTCTCCACCTCACTATTCATGTCTCTTTCCTCTCTCCACCTCACTATTCCTGTCTCTTTCCTCTCTCTACCTCACTATTCCTGTCTCTTTCCTCTCTCTACCTCACTATTCCTGTCTCTTTCCTATCTCCCCCTCACTATTCATGTCTCTTTCCTCTCTCCACCTCACTATTCATGTCTCTTTCCTCTCTCCACCTCACTATTCCTGTCTCTTTCCTATCACTACCTCACTATTCCTGTCTCTTTCCTCTCTCTACCTCACTATTCCTGTCTCTTTCCTCTCTCCACCTCACTATTCCTGTCTCTTTCCTATCTCCACCTCACTATTCATGTCTCTTTCCTCTCTCTACCTCACTATTCATGTCTCTTTCCTCTCTCTACATCACTATTCATGTCTCTTTCCTCTCTCCACCTCACTATTCCTGTCTCTTTCCTCTCTCCACCTCACTATTCATGTCTCTTTCCTATCTCTACCTCACTATTCTTGTCTCTTTCCTCTCTCTACCTCACTATTCCTGTCTCTTTCCTCTCTCTACCTCACTATTCCTGTCTCTTTCCTCTCTCCACCTCACTATTCATGTCTCTCTCCTCTCTCTACCTCACTATTCCTGTCTCTTTCCTCTCTCTACCTCACTATTCCTGTCTCTTTCCTCTCTCCACCTCACTATTCCTGTCTCTTTCCTCTCTCTACCTCACTATTCCTGTCTCTTTCCTCTCTCCACCTCACTATTCATGTCTCTTTCCTCTCTCTACCTCACTATTCATGTCTCTTTCCTCTCTCTACATCACTATTCATGTCTCTTTCCTCTCTCCACCTCACTATTCCTGTCTCTTTCCTCTCTCCACCTCACTATTCATGTCTCTTTCCTATCTCTACCTCACTATTCCTGTCTCTTTCCTATCTCTACCTCACTATTCCTGTCTCTTTCCTCTCTCTACCTCACTATTCATGTCTCTCTCCTCTCTCTACCTCACTATTCCTGTCTCTTTCCTCTCTCCACCTCACTATTCCTGTCTCTTTCCTATCTCCACCTCACTATTCCTGTCTCTTTCCTCTCTCCACCTCACTATTCCTGTCTCTTTCCTATCTCCACCTCACTATTCCTGTCTCTTTCCTATCTCTACCTCACTATTCATGTCTCTTTCCTCTCTCTACATCACTATTCCTGTCTCTTTCCTATCACTACCTCACTATTCATGTCTCTTTCCTCTCTCCACCTCACTATTCATGTCTCTTTCCTCTCTCTACCTCACTATTCATGTCTCTTTCCTCTCTCCACCTCACTATTCATGTCTCTTTCCTCTCTCCACCTCACTATTCATGTCTCTTTCCTCTCTCCACCTCACTATTCATGTCTCTTTCCTCTCTCTACCTCACTATTCCTGTCTCTTTCCTCTCTCCACCTCACTATTCCTGTCTCTTTCCTCTCTACCTCACTATTCCCGTCTCTTTCCTCTCTCCACCTCACTATTCCTGTCTCTTTCCTCTCTACCTCACTATTCCCGTCTCTTTCCTCTCTCCACCTCACTATTCCTGTCTCTTTCCTCTCTCCTCCTCACTATTCATGTCTCTTTCCTCTCTCCACCTCACTATTCCTGTCTCTTTCCTCTCTCCACCTCACTATTCCTGTCTCTTTCCTATCACTACCTCACTATTCCTGTCTCTTTCCTCTCTCTACCTCACTATTCCTGTCTCTTTCCTCTCTCCACCTCACTATTCATGTCTCTTTCCTCTCTCTACCTCACTATTCATGTCTCTTTCCTCTCTCTACATCACTATTCATGTCTCTTTCCTCTCTCCACCTCACTATTCCTGTCTCTTTCCTCTCTCCACCTCACTATTCCTGTCTCTCTCCTCTCTCTACATCACTATTCATGTCTCTTTCCTCTCTCCACCTCACTATTCATGTCTCTTTCCTATCTCTACCTCACTATTCCTGTCTCTTTCCTCTCTCCCCCTCACTATTCATGTCTCTTTCCTCTCTCCACCTCACTATTCATGTCTCTTTCCTCTCTACCTCACTATTCCTGTCTCTTTCCTATCTCTACCTCACTATTCCTGTCTCTTTCCTCTCTCTACCTCACTATTCCTGTCTCTTTCCTCTCTCCACCTCACTATTCATGTCTGTTTCCTCTCTCCACCTCACTATTCATGTCTCTTTCCTCTCTCTACCTCACTATTCCTGTCTCTTTCCTCTCTACCTCACTATTCCTGTCTCTTCCCTCTCTCTACCTCACTATTCCTGTATCTTTCCTCTCTCTACCTCACTATTCATGTCTCTTTCCTCTCTCCACCTCACTATTCCTGTCTCTTTCCTCTCTCCACCTCACTATTCATGTCTCTTTCCTCTCTCTACCTCACTATTCCTGTATCTTTCCTCTCTCTACCTCACTATTCATGTCTCTTTCCTCTCTCTACCTCACTATTCCTGTATCTTTCCTCTCTCTACCTCACTATTCATGTCTCTTTCCTCTCTCCACCTCACTATTCCTGTCTCTTTCCTCTCTCCACCTCACTATTCCTGTCTCTTTCTTCTATCCACCTCACTATTCCTGTCTCTTTCCTCTCTCTACCTCACTATTCCTGTCTCTTTCCTCTCTCTACCTCACTATTCCTGTCTCTTTCCTATCTCCACCTCACTATTCATGTCTCTTTCCTATCTCCACCTCACTATTCATGTCTCTTCCCTCTCTCTACCTCACTATTCCTGTCTCTTTCCTCTCTCTACCTCACTATTCCTGTCTCTTTCCTATCTCCACCTCACTATTCATGTCTCTTTCCTATCTCCACCTCACTATTCCTGTCTCTTTCCTCTCTCTACCTCACTATTCCTGTCTCTTTCCTCTCTCCACCTCACTATTCCTGTCTCTTTCCTCTCTCCACCTCACTATTCCTGTCTCTTTCTTCTATCCACCTCACTATTCCTGTCTCTTTCCTCTCTCTACCTCACTATTCCTGTCTCTTTCCTCTCTCTACCTCACTATTCCTGTCTCTTTCCTATCTCCACCTCACTATTCATGTCTCTTTCCTATCTCCACCTCACTATTCATGTCTCTTTCCTCTCTCCACCTCACTATTCCTGTCTCTTTCCTCTCTCCACCTCACTATTCCTGTCTCTTTCCTATCTCCACCTCACTATTCCTGTCTCTTTCTTCTCTCCACCTCACTATTCCTGTCTCTTTCCTCTCTCCACCTCACTATTCCTGTCTCTTTCTTCTATCCACCTCACTATTCCTGTCTCTTTCCTCTCTCTACCTCACTATTCCTGTCTCTTTCCTCTCTCTACCTCACTATTCCTGTCTCTTTCCTATCTCCACCTCACTATTCATGTCTCTTTCCTATCTCCACCTCACTATTCATGTCTCTTTCCTCTCTCCACCTCACTATTCCTGTCTCTTTCCTCTCTCCACCTCACTATTCCTGTCTCTTTCCTATCTCCACCTCACTATTCCTGTCTCTTTCTTCTCTCCACCTCACTATTCCTGTCTCTTTCCTCTCTCTACCTCACTATTCCTGTCTCTTTCCTATCTCCACCTCACTATTCATGTCTCTTTCCTATCTCCACCTCACTATTCATGTCTCTTCCCTCTCTCTACCTCACTATTCCTGTCTCTTTCCTATCTCCACCTCACTATTCCTGTCTCTTTCCTATCTCCACCTCACTATTCATGTCTCTTCCCTCTCTCTACCTCACTATTCATGTCTCTTTCCTCTCTCCACCTCACTATTCCTGTCTCTTTCCTCTCTCCACCTCACTATTCATGTCTCTTTCCTATCTCCACCTCACTATTCATGTCTCTTTCCTCTCTCTACCTCACTATTCATGTCTCTTTCCTATCTCCACCTCACTATTCATGTCTCTTTCCTATCTCCACCTCACTATTCATGTCTCTTCCCTCTCTCTACCTCACTATTCCTGTCTCTTCCCTCTCTCCACCTCACTATTCCTGTCTCTTTCCTCTCTCTACCTCACTATTCATGTCTCTTCCCTCTCTCTACCTCACTATTCCTGTCTCTTTCCTCTCTCCACCTCACTATTCCTGTCTCTTTCCTATCTCCACCTCACTATTCATGTCTCTTCCCTCTCTCTACCTCACTATTCCTGTCTCTTTCCTATCTCCACCTCACTATTCCTGTCTCTTTCCTCTCTCCACCTCACTATTCATGTCTCTTTCCTCTCTCCACCTCACTATTCATGTCTCTTCCCTCTCTCTACCTCACTATTCCTGTCTCTCTCCTCTCTCTACCTCACTATTCCTGTCTCTTTCCTCTCTCCACCTCACTATTCATGTCTCTTTCCTATCTCCACCTCACTATTCATGTCTCTTCCCTCTCTCCACCTCACTATTCATGTCTCTTTCCTATCTCCACCTCACTATTCCTGTCTCTTTCCTCTCTCCACCTCACTATTCATGTCTCTTTCCTATCTCCACCTCACTATTCATGTCTCTTCCCTCTCTCTACCTCACTATTCCTGTCTCTTTCCTATCTCCACCTCACTATTCCTGTCTCTTTCCTCTCTCCACCTCACTATTCATGTCTCTTTCCTATCTCTACCTCACTATTCCTGTCTCTTTCCTCTCTCTACCTCACTATTCCTGTCTCTTTCCTATCTCCACCTCACTATTCCTGTCTCTTTCCTCTCTCCACCTCACTATTCCTGTCTCTTTCCTATCTCCACCTCACTATTCCTGTCTCTTTCCTCTCTCCACCTCACTATTCCTGTCTCTTTCCTCTCTCCACCTCACTATTCCTGTCTCTTTCCTCTCTCCACCTCACTATTCCTGTCTCTTTCCTATCTCCACCTCACTATTCCTGTCTCTTTCCTCTCTCTACCTCACTATTCATGTCTCTTTCCTATCTCCACCTCACTATTCCTGTCTCTTTCCTCTCTCCACCACACTATTCCTGTCTCTTTCCTCTCTCTACCTCACTATTCCTGTCTCTTTCCTATCTCCACCTCACTATTCCTGTCTCTTTCCTCTCTCCACCTCACTATTCATGTCTCTTCCCTCTCTCCACCTCACTATTCCTGTCTCTTTCCTATCTCCACCTCACTATTCATGTCTCTCTCCTCTCTCCACCTCACTATTCCTGTCTCTTTCCTCTCTCCACCTCACTATTCCTGTCTCTTTCCTCTCTCCACCTCACTATTCCTGTCTCTTTCCTATCTCCACCTCACTATTCCTGTCTCTTTCCTCTCTCTACCTCACTATTCATGTCTCTTTCCTCTCTCTACCTCAATATTCCTGTCTCTTTCCTCTCTCCACCTCACTATTCCTGTCTCTTTCCTATCTCTACCTCACTATTCCTGTCTCTTTCCTCTCTCCACCTCACTATTCCTGTCTCTTTCCTCTCTCTACCTCACTATTCATGTCTCTTTCCTCTCTCCACCTCACTATTCCTGTCTCTTTCCTCTCTCTACCTCACTATTCATGTCTCTTTCCTATCTCTACCTCACTATTCCTATCTCTTTCCTATCTCTACCTCACTATTCCTGTCTCTTTCCTCTCTCTACCTCACTATTCCTATCTCTTTCCTATCTCTACCTCACTATTCCTGTCTCTTTCCTCTCTCCACCTCACTATTCATGTCTCTTTCCTCTCTCCACCTCACTATTCATGTCTCTCTCCTCTCTCTACCTCATTATTCCTGTCTCTTTCCTCTCTCCACCTCACTATTCCTGTCTCTTTCCTATCTCCACCTCACTATTCCTGTCTCCTTCCTCTCTCCACCTCACTATTCCTGTCTCTTTCCTCTCTCCACCTCACTATTCCTGTCTCTTACCTCTCTCCACCTCACTATTCATGTCTCTTTCCTATCTCTACCTCACTATTCCTGTCTCTTTCCTCTCTCCACCTCACTATTCCTGTCTCCTTCCTCTCTCCACCTCACTATTCCTGTCTCTTTCCTCTCTCTACCTCACTATTCATGTCTCTTTCCTCTCTCTACCTCACTATTCCTGTCTCTTTCCTCTCTCCACCTCACTATTCATGTCTCTTTCCTCTCTCTACCTCACTATTCCTGTCTCTATCCTCTCTCCACCTCACTATTCCTGTCTCTTTCCTCTCTCTACCTCACTATTCCTGTCTCTTTCCTCTCTCCACCTCACTATTCCTGTCTCTTTCCTATCTCTACCTCACTATTCCTGTCTCTTTCCTCTCTCTACCTCACTATTCATGTCTCTTTCCTCTCTCCACCTCACTATTCCTGTCTCTTTCCTCTCTCCACCTCACTATTCCTGTCTCTTTCCTCTCTCTACCTCACTATTCCTGTCTCTTTCCTATCTCCCCCTCACTATTCATGTCTCTTTCCTCTCTCCACCTCACTATTCCTGTCTCTTTCCTCTCTCCACCTCACTATTCCTGTCTCTTTCCTCTCTCTACATCACTATTCCTGTCTCTTTCCTCTCTCCACCTCACTATTCCTGTCTCTTTCCTCTCTCCACCTCACTATTCCGTCTCTTTCCTCTCTCTACATCACTATTCCTGTCTCTTTCCTCTCTCTACCTCACTATTCCTGTCTCTTTCCTCTCTCCACCTCACTATTCCTGTCTCTTTCCTCTCTCCACCTCACTATTCCTGTCTCTTCCCTCTCTCTACCTCACTATTCCTGTCTCTTTCCTCTCTCCACCTCACTATTCCTGTCTCTTTCCTCTCTCTACATCACTATTCCTGTCTCTTTCCTATCTCTTCCTCACTATTCCTGTCTCTTTCCTATCTCTACCTCACTATTCCTGTCTCTTCCCTATCTCCACCTCACTATTCATGTCTCTTTCCTCTCTCCACCTCACTATTCCTGTCTCTTTCCTCTCTCTACATCACTATTCATGTCTCTTTCCTATCTCTTCCTCACTATTCCTGTCTCTTTCCTATCTCTACCTCACTATTACTATCTCTTTCCTATCATCCTATAATTAAGCTTTTTGACCAATAGTTCTACTCTAGATGTCCCCCGTACACGTTCCTTTGCCTGTGTCAGTGTTTTCTGATCATAGCCCTGTGCTGCAAACTTCTGTGCTATTTTCTCAGTGGCTCCCTCTACTTACTCAGGGCTGCTAGTAATGCGCTTAGCCCTCATCATCTGACTGTATGGCAATCTAATCGTAAAATCCCTGGGATGAAAACTGCAGACATGTAGCAAGGTATTCTTATCTGTGGGTTTGCCATATAGTGAGGTATAAAAATCATCCGAATCTCTGGTTGCCTCACATCCAAAAAGCTAATGGTTGTGTGACTAATGGTATATGTGAAAGAAATTGTTTTGTGTCTTATATTGTTGTAGGTCACAAAATCATCAAAACTACTTTTGCCACCCCTCCATATCACAAAACAATCCTCAATGTATCTCCAACAAGTGGTTATACACTGAGAAAAAGGATTGTTATTGAACAAAAAATTGTGTTTGAATTGTGGCATGAAGAGGTTGGCATAAGCAGGAGCCATATTGGCCCCCAGAACTGTCCCTTGTTTTTGTTAATAAAACACATTTATACCTGAAATAATTATTGCTCAGAATTATACAGAGAATTGTCACAATAAAAGTCACTAGGTCCTCAGGTAGATTAGCTGACATCAGTACCTCTTTCACGCACCTGATTCCTTTCTCATGGGGAATGGCTGTGTACAAAGACTGAACATCTAAAGTACACAGTCATGTACACAGCCATGTCCTCTCCTCTGGTGTTCCCAACAGTAGCGGATTCAGAAAGTCAGTGGTATCAGCCATGTATGCTGGTGTTGATATTACATGTGACTGTATTAACCTATCCACAAATTTTGCCAGTGGCTGGAAGATGGAATCTGTACCAGCAACTATGGGTTGTCCCGGTGGGTCCACCAAACTCTTGTGGACCTTGGGCAGAAAACTGGTGTCACTGGACAATAATCGTATCTTCCAAGGCTCTGGTAAGTACGGTCTGTATGATCTTGGTAATATTGAACACGGATCCCCAGGAAGGATTCTATAGTGGTTTCTATTGCTTTACTGACACATCACTTCTGGATGATATTTACCTTCATCCATAACCACACTAGAGCCTGCTTAATGAAAATATTTTTATTACTCTCCAAATCTTTCAGAGCCTTTGCCTCATTGTTGCTCAAATTACTGTTATGCACTGGATCATCCCATCTTATATTATCCACTTACTGGGTGACCACCTTGGAGGAGGCTATGAGAGCAGGATGAGTCACTGGTGGATTAGAATAGCTTTTAGGTTTACAGTAGGTAGTGTTCCAGTAGGCAGTCTCATTGCATTTGTATACATTTTACTGTGGATTTTCGGTTCATGTCTTTCTTTGCGCATGATGTCAGGAACAAGGGCAGAAGTGACATGTCGGCATCAGGAGCCATGAAACAACACTGCCTCTATGGTGGATGGGGTATTTAGTGGTGATTTGGTCTGGGAATAGCTGTGTGTGGAAGGGGGACTACCCCCAAAACGTTCTAAGGCCTGCAAACATTCCGACGTGTAAAGTAATATGCTGTGTGTAATACCTGCTTACATTAAACACTAACGGTGTATACCCGCATCTTGGTGAGTGTCTTTTTCTTTCATTACAACCAGGGCATCAAGCGGCATCTGAGGAGGTTCCATCTCGCAGAATATGCTAAGATGGAGGTAGGGAGGGTTTATCATTGCTATTAAACTGTCAGCAAGTTATGTGTTCTTAGCGGGGTCTGGACAAGGGGTACAGTGACAGCGGCAGTACTTGGTTTCGGGTGTCATGGTGTTTGGATACAGTTGTGACCCCAGATGTTATTTACCACACACATACTGTGCACATTGCAGTTACTGATAAGAGACACAGTTCCTGCTCTTAAGGGAAACATTTCTATTCTAATAACAACACAACAATGATGATTTTGGAGGAGGGGCAGGTGAGGAAGAATTATTGGTCAACTTCTTCTTTTCTCCTCATATACTGGGGGCTACTTATTCTTCTGCTACTGCCTCAGGTGCATCACTGGAGCCAGTTGTGGCAAGTGGAACCTTCATCATCCATCTTCCATGTTACTGCTATTGTTGATCCCATTCCCTTTCACCTGCCTAATCATCCTGCTGCTTAAACAACTCAGCAACAGCAGTACGAACAGCAGCTGCAAATTCTGCATCTACATCAGGGCATTTGACAATGGACCGTGGCCATTGGCCAACAAGGCATGACCCGCTGACTCTAGTACAGTTTTTTTTCTCAGGTCTTGTGGTTTAAAAAAACAAAAACAAAAAAAACTAGTCCTACAAAAAAAACAACAAATAAACAAATTTTGCGGGGGTTGTTTCTAACAAGTCTAAGTCCTACAAATCAATGTTTATTCACGGCTTGGGCCTCTAATAAGTCTAAGTCCTACAAATCAATGTTTCTTCAGGGCTTGGGCCTCTAATAAGTCTAAGTCCTACAAATCAATGTTTCTTCAGGGATTGGGCCTCTAATAAGTCTAAGTCCTACAAAGGTCTCTAACAACAAATCAAACAAATCATCCTCTACTAAATCCTCTATCAAGTCAAGTATCAGTCCACCCCAGTGGCAGCTTATGTCAGGGGGTCCTGTCTCTGTCATTTTAAAAACAAATGTTTTATTTTATTTTTATTAACTGTCCCCCCAATACCAGTCAAGAACCCCCCAAAACAAATTCCCTGTTCAACTGATTAATTCTCCAGACTCCACCCACCAGCACAGGAACCCTCCTCAGACCCCTTTTATACCACGTCTTATGGGTTTTTTATTATATTTAGAATTTTTTTATTAACTGCCCCCCAATCCCAGTAAACAAACCCCCTCAAAAATATTCCCTGTTCACCTGATTCTTTCTCCACATAATGTTGAGTTTTCATGTCTATCTTTACACCTGGTATTGTGTTCCCCAGATCATCAGGGAGAGGGTGACACAGGGGTGACCCCAAACTGTGTGGTACGACAGGCTTGACCATGACTGACAACAGCTGAGGATGGTGAATTGTAGTCCAGCAGCAGCTGGAGGGCCACATATTGCTCCAAGGACTGTGAGATAGATATTAAAAGCAATAAATCTCAGTATTTATACTTCTTCCTGAATAAAACGTTCTTGTTATATCTTATCATACACATAATTCATATTTTTAGGGGATTTTTCAGATCTCGGCTGGACAGCGACTTTTCCTGAACACTGAGACAATGAACATAAATGATCCCATTACGGACAAGAGGGGTTAATTCCATAATACACTGATCACCTCACTAGTACTTTATGGGTTAAATAACATCAGAATTCCGTCTGGTCTTTACAATGATATTTACTGTATAACTGGGCACGACCTCATTAATCAAGCTATAGGGGTGCGACACAACACATGTAACATGGTAAGAACATGCAGGGTTTCACTAACCCATTAGTGTGTTATTATCAGTATAAAATAATCTAATATATTGTAAAGCAACTACAATGAGTCTCTATACAGCAACCAGGCAATGACTTGATTACCCAAAGGCAATGCTGCCCTCTAGAGGACAACTGGGAACATGTAAAAAAGAAAAGGAAAAGCATTACACAGCGCGTGTGCCTGTGTATTTATTTGTGTGTGTGTGTATGTGTATGTATGTATGTATGTATGTGTATGTATGTGTATGTATGTGTGTACTTGTATCTATGTGTGTCTGTGTATGTATGTGTATGTATGTATGTGTACTTGTATCTATGTGTATGTATGTGTATGTATGTGTATGTATGTGTGTACTTGTATCTATGTGTGTCTGTGTATGTATGTATGTGTATGTATGTATGTATGTATGTATGTATGTATGTGTATGTATGTGTGTGTATGTATGTGTGTACTTGTATCTATGTGTATGTATGTGTATGTATGTATGTATGTATGTATGTATGTATGTGTATGTATGTATGTGTATGCATGTGTGTACTTGTATCTATGTGTATGTATGTGTATGTATGTGTATGTATGTGTGTACTTGTATCTATGTGTGTCTGTGTATGTATGTGTATGTATGCATGTGTTGGTGTCTGTGGAGTTATGTGTGTAGGTGTGTGTATTTGTGTGTGGTTGTGTGCACATTTATGTATGTTTGAAAATTAGAGTGTTTGTTTATGTGTGTATGTATGTGTGGGGGTTTGTATGTGTCTGTCTATATGTGTTTGTCTGTATATATGTGTGTTTGTGTGATTTTCTATGTGTGTTTGTGTGTTTATATGTGTTTGTTTGAACATTATTATTATTAATCTTTATTTATATAGCGCCAACAAATTCTGCAGCGCTGTACAATAGGGAATAGACATACAGAGGTATTAAATAGTACAATCAAATGTGGAGAACAGGAGGATCAGAGGGCCCCCTGCTGGTGATATATTACAGTCTAGAGGAAGGAAGGTATGACACAGAAGGAGTAAGTGCTATTGGGTGTAAGTGCCTCCTGCCACATGAACTGCCAGTCAGTGGGTGGCAGAGAGAAGTGCCATTGAGTGCAGTGGTCCAGGGAAGGGGTGAATCTTGGTGATAATGTTTATGGAGGTAGTTGATAGGCCTCCCTGAAGAGGTGAGTTATCAGGGAGCGTCTGAAGATCAGAAGGCCGAGGGACAGTAGGTGAGAGTGGGAGGAGTCTTGTAGGTAGGAGTGGGAGGAGTCATGTAGGAGTGGGAGGAGTCCTGTAGGCAGGAGTGGGAGGAGTCCTGTAGGCAGGAGTGGGAGAGTGGGAGGAGTCCTAAAGGTAGGAGTGGGAGGAGGCCTGTAGGCGGGAGTGGGAGGAGTCCTGTAGGCGGGAGTAGGAGAAGTCCTAAAGGTAGGAGTGGGAGGAGTCCTGTAAGTAGGAGTGGGAGGAGTCATGTAGGAGTGGGAGGAGTCCTGTAGGCAGGAGTGGGAGGAGTCCTGTAGGCAGGAGTGGGAGAGTGGGAGGAGTCCTAAAGGTAGGAGTGGGAGGAGGCCTATAGGCGGGAGTGGGAGGAGTCCTGTAGGCGGGAGTAGAAGTCCTAAAGGTAGGAGTGGGAGGAGTCCTGTAAGTAGGAGTGGGAGGAGTCATGTAGGAGTGGGAGAAGTCCTGTAGGTAGGAGTGGGAGGAGTCCTGTAGGCAGGAGTGGGAGGAGTCCTGTAGGCAGGAGTGGGAGAGTGGGAGGAGTCCTAAAGGTAGGAGTGGGAGGAGTCCTGTAGGCGGGAGTAGGAGAAGTCCTAAAGGTAGGAGTGGGAGGAGTCCTGTAAGTAGGAGTGGGAGGAGTCATGTAGGAGTGGGAGAAGTCCTGTAGGTAGGAGTGGGAGGAGTCCTGTAGGTAGGAGTGGGAGGAGTCCTGTAGGTAGGAGTAGGAGAAGTCCTGTAGGCGGGAGTGGGAGAAGTCCTGTAGGCGGGAGTAGGAGAAGTCCTAAAGGTAGGAGTGGGAGAAGTCCTGTAGGCAGGAGTGGGAGAGTGGGAGGAGTCCTAAAGGTAGGAGTGGGAGGAGTCCTGTAGGTAGGAGTGGGAGGAGTCCTGTAGGTGGGAGTAGGAGAAGTCCTGTAGGCGGGAGTGGGAGAAGTCCTGTAGGCGGGAGTAGGAGAAGTCCTAAAGGTAGGAGTGGGAGAAGTCCTGTAGGTAGGAGTGGGAGGAGTCATGTAGGCGGGAGTGGGAGGAGTCCTAAAGGTAGGAGTGGGAGGTGTCCTGTAGGAGTGGGAGGTGTCCTGTAGGCGGGAGTGGGAGGAGTCCTGTAGGCGGGAGTGGGAGAAGTCCTGTAGGCGGGAGTGGGAGGAGTCATGTAGGAGTGGGAGGAGTCCTGTAGGTAGGAGTGGGAGGAGTCCTGTAGGCGGGAGTGGGAGGTGTCCTGTAAGAGTGGGAGGAGTCCTGTAGGCGGGAGTGGGAGGAGTCCTGTAGGTAGGAGTGGGAGGAGTCCTGTAGGCGGGAGTGGGAGGAGTCCTGTAGGAGTGGGAGGAGTCCTGTAGGAGTGGGAGAAGTCCTAAAGGTAGGAGTGGGAGAAGTCTTGTAGGTAGGAGTGGGAGGAGTCCTGTAGGAGTGGGAGGAGTCCTGTAGGCGGGAGTGGGAGGAGTCCTGTAGGAGTGGGAGAAGTCCTGTAGGCGGGAGTGGGAGGAGTCATGTAGGAGTGGGAGAAGTCTAAAGGTAGGAGTGGGAGAAGTCCTGTAGGTAGGAGTGGGAGGAGTCCTGTAGGCGGGAGTGGGAGGAGTCATGTAGGAGTGGGAGGAGTCCTGTAGGCGGGAGTGGGAGGAGTCCTGTAGGCGGGAGTGGGAGAAGTCCTGTAGGTAGGAGTGGGAGGAGTCATGTAGGAGTGGGAGGAGTCCTGTAGGTAGGAGTGGGAGGAGTCCTGTAGGCGGGAGTGGGAGGTGTCCTGTAGGAGTGGGAGGAGTCCTGTAGGAGTGGGAGAAGTCCTAAAGGTAGGAGTGGGAGAAGTCCTGTAGGTAGGAGTGGGAGGAGTCCTGTAGGAGTGGGAGGTGTCCTAAAGGTAGGAGTGGGAGAAGTCCTGTAGGCGGGAGTGGGAGGAGTCATGTAGGAGTGGGAGGAGTCCTGTAGGCGGGAGTGGGAGGAGTCCTGTAG
Organism: Rhinophrynus dorsalis; assembly: GCA_037306005.1. Classification (NCBI taxonomy): domain Eukaryota; kingdom Metazoa; phylum Chordata; class Amphibia; order Anura; family Rhinophrynidae; genus Rhinophrynus; species Rhinophrynus dorsalis. Next base: position 4,305,729 of record CM074721.1, read on the forward strand.
GTAGGAGTGGGAGGAGTCCTGTAGGAGTGGGAGGTGTCCTAAAGGTAGGAGTGGGAGAAGTCCTGTAGGCGGGAGTGGGAGGAGTCATGTAGGAGTGGGAGAAGTCTAAAGGTAGGAGTGGGAGAAGTCCTGTAGGTAGGAGTGGGAGGTGTCCTGTAGGCGGGAGTGGGAGGAGTCCTAAAGGTAGGAGTGGGAGGTGTCCTGTAGGAGTGGGAGGAGTCCTGTAGGCGGTAGTGGGAGGAGTCCTGTAGGCAGGAGTGGGAGGAGTCCTGTTGGTGAGTGTGGGAGGAGTCCTGTAGGCGGGAGTGGGAGGAGTCCTGTAGGAGTGGGAGGAGTCCTGTAGGAGTAAGTAGGAGGAGTCCTGTAGGAGTAAGTAGGAGGAGTCCTGTAGGAGGGAGTGGGAGAAGTCCTGTAGGCAGGAGTAGGAGAAGTCCTAAAGGTAGGAGTGGGAGGAGTCCTGTAGGTAGGAGTGGGAGGAGTCCTGTAGGCAGGAGTGGGAGGAGTCCTGTAGGAGTGGGAGGAGTCCTGTAGGCAGGAGTGGGAGGAGTCCTGTAGGAGTGGGAGGAGGCCTGTAGGCAGGAGTAGGAGAAGTCCTAAAGGTAGGAGTGGGAGGAGTCCTGTAAGTAGGAGTGGGAGGAGTCATGCAGGAGTGGGAGGAGTCATGTAGGAGTAGGAGAAGTCCTAAAGGTAGGAGTGGGAGGAGTCCTGTAGGCAGGAGTGGGAGGAGTCCTGTAGGAGTGGGAGGGGTCCTGTAAGTAGGAGTGGGAGGAGTCATGTAGGAGTGGGAGGAGTCCTGTAGGCAGGAGTGGGAGGAGTCCTGTAGGAGTGGGAGGAGTCCTGTAAGTAGGAGTGGGAGGAGTCATGTAGGAGTGGGAGGAGTCCTGTAGGTGGGAGTGGGAGGATGTGATAAGAGCTGTAGAGAGGAGAAGGTCATGTGCAGAGTGAAGATGGCGAGTGGGTGTGTATTTGGAAATGAGAGATGAAATATAGGGGGGTGCGGTGTTAGTGAGGGCTCTATAAGTAATTTTGAATGTAATTCTGTATACTACTGGGAGCCAGTGTAGGACTGACAGAGGGGATTGGTGTTAGAGAAGCGATGAGTGAGGAAGATTAGTCTTGCAGCAGGGTTCATTATGGACTGTAGTGGGGTTAGTCGGGTGAAAGGAAGGCCAATTAGTAAAGAGTTACAGTAGTCAAGACGGGACATGATGAGTGTTTGAATTAGAGTTTTGGTGGTGTCTTGTGTGAGAAAGGGTCGGATTCTAGAGATGTTGCGGAGGTGGAGGCGGCATGATTTGGAGATTGACTGGATGTGAGGAATGAAGGATAGGGCAGAGTCAAATGTGACCCCCAGAACATTTATGTGTATATACAGTGATGTGCAAAATTCTTAGGCAGGTGTGAAGAAACAGGCAACGTTGAGGACCATAGACGCAGTGGTCGTCCAAGGAAACTTAAAGGGATAGTAATACTTCGTTTTAACTTTATTTTATTTTGTAGGCATTAAAAAAACATGAAGAATGATATAAGTCTTATCTCTGAAACCTTTATGGTTTAAGAGATATTCACAAACAAAGTATCCCTTCCCTGTTCAACCAGATCAGAAGGGAGATGCCCAGGTAGACTGCAGAGAGGGACAATCTTCAATTAAGATAATGGAAAAAGCTGGAAAACTTGTCAAGGGGGGAAGGGCTTTCATTGTTTTCATACAAAGAAAATTGTCCCCTTCTGTTATCTGTCCTGTCATACAACCAGACTCACATTTGAGAAGAGATGGCTTACACTAGGAAAAAGGGGCGGGGAGGGGAACTTTGCTTGTGAATATCTCATAAACCATAAAGGTTTGAGAGATAAGACTTATATCATTCTTCATGTTTTTTTAATGCCTACAAAATAAAATAAAGTTAAAACGAAGTATTACTATCCCTTTAATGCGGCAGATCATGCTTAATTAATGGTCTCCTCAATGCTGAGAAGTACAGGCAGATAATTATCCATCATGCAATATCATCAGGGAGGCATCTGCAGCATGACAATGACCCCAAACATACAGTCAAAGTCATTAAGAACTATCTTCAGCGCAAAGAAGAAAAAGGAGTCCTGGAAGTGATGGTATGGACCCCACAGAGCCCTGATCTCAGCATCAAGTCTGTCTGGGATTACATGAAGAGAGAGAAGCAATTGAGGGGCCTAAATCCACAGAAGAACTGAGGTTGGTTCTCCAAGATGTCTGGAACAACCTACCTGCCAAGTTCCTTACAAACTGTGTACAAGTGACCTAGAGGAACTGATGCTGTTTGGAAGGCAAAGGGTGGTCACACCAAATACTGATTTGCTATAGATTTTTCTTCTATTCACTCACTATACTTTTGTTAACTGATAAATATAAACTAGTAACATGTCTGTTTTTGAAAGTATTTTTACTTTACAGCATTTTATACACCTGCCCAAAAGGATCCACAGAGGCCTAAGATGTGTGATGATGCCTGGACATGAGGCAGGAGAAGAAGGAAACTTGTGGATACGGGGAGAAGTTCTGTATCTATTAGACACCAAGAGCTTCCCTTTAAAGGGGCAGATAATAAATATGCCTGCTGCTGGGCTGCAACAAGTGTTGTTGATCTGTAATGATTTTCAGACAGCAATGCAGAATGTATTATTACTAGGTCTCCCTTCTCTGAGAAGAACAACTGGCAACTCAAGTATCAGCAGAGGAGAAGCTGAGAATCAATATAGAGGAGAGAATCTGAGTATCAGCAGAGGAGAAGCTGAGAATCAATTTAGAGGAGAGGCAGAGTATCAGAAGAGGAGAAGCTGGGTATCACTAGAGGAGAGAATCTGAATATCAGAAGAGACGAGAAGCTCAGTATCAGTACAGGAGAGGCTGAGTATCATTACAGGAGAAGCTGAGTATCATTACAGGAGAAGCTGAGTATCATTAGAGAGGAGAGGCTGAGTATCAGTAGAAGAGATGCGGAGTATCACTACAGAATAGAAGCTGAGTATTAGTAGAGGAGACGCTGAGTATTTTTAGAGGAGAAGCTGAGTATCAGTAGAGAAGAAAATCTGAGTATGAGCAGAGAAGAGAAGCTGAGTATCAGTAGAGCTGAAGCAGAGTATCTTTAGAGAAGAGAAGCTGGGTATCAGCAAAGAAAAGACGTTGAGTATCATTAGAGAAGAAAAGCTAAGTATCAGTAGAGAAGCAAAGCCGAGTACCAGTAGAGGAGAAGCTGAGTGTCATTAGAGGAGAAACTAAATATCATTAGAGAAACTATCAGTAGATGAGAAGCTGGGTATCAGTAGAGGAGAGAAGGTGAGTATCAGTAGAGGAAGAGGAGAGAAGCTGAGTATCAGTAGATGAGAAGCTGAGTATCAGTAGAGGAAAGAAGCTGAGTATCAGTAGAGGAGAGAAGCTGAGTATCAGTAGAGGAGAAGCTGAGTATCAGTAGAGGAGAGAAGCTGAGTATCAGTAGAGGAAGAGGAGAGACGCTGAGTATCAGTAGAGGATACGCTGAGTATCAGTAGATGAGAAGCTGAGTATCAGTAGAGGAGAGAAGCTGAGTATCAGTAGATGAGAAGCTGAGTATCAGTAGAGGAGAGAAGCTGAGTATCAGTAGAGGAGAGAAGCTGAGTATTAGTAGAGAAGAAGCTGAGTATCAGTAGAGATAAGAAGCTGAGTATCAGTAGAGGAGAAGCTGAGTATCAGTAGAGGAGAGAAGCTGAGTATCAGTAGAGGAAGAGGAGAGACGCTGAGTATCAGTAGAGGATACGCTGAGTATCAGTAGATGAGAAGCTGAGTATCAGTAGAGGAGAGAAGCTGAGTATCAGTAGATGAGAAGCTGAGTATCAGTAGAGGAGAAGCTGAGTATCAGTAGATGAGAAGCTGAGTATCAGTAGAGGAGAGAAGCTGAGTATCAGTAGAGGAGAGAAGCTGAGTATTAGTAGAGAAGAAGCTGAGTATCAGTAGAGATAAGAAGCTGAGTATCAGTAGAGGAGAAACTGTGTATTAATGGAGAGGAGTTGCGAAATAATGGAGGAGAGAAGCTGAGAACTAGAGGAGGAGATGAAGTGAGAACTAGCAGAGGAGATGAAATGAGAATTAGTGGAGGAGAGGAGATTAGAATTAGTGGAGGAGATGAGATTAGAATTAGTGGAGGAGAGGAGATTAGAATTAGTGGAGGAGAGGAGATGAAGTGAGAATTAGTGGAGGACAGGAGATTAGAATTAGTGGAGGAGATGAGATTAGATTTAGTGGAGGAGATGAGATTAGAATTAGTGGAGGAGAGGAGATTAGAATTAGTGGAGGAGAGGAGATTAGAATTAGTGGAGGAGAGGAGATTAGATTTAGTGGAGGAGATGAGATTAGAATTAGTGGAGGAGAGGAGATTAGAATTAGTGGAGGAGAGGAGATGAAGTGAGAATTAGTGGAGGACAGGAGATTAGAATTAGTGGAGGAGATGAAGTGAGAATTAGTGGAGGAGATGAGATTAGAATTAGTGGAGGAGAGGAGATTAGATTTAGTGGAGGAGAGGATATTAGAATTAGTGGAGGAGAGGAGATTAGAATTAGTGGAGGAGAGGAGATTAGATTTAGTGGAGGAGATGAGATTAGAATTAGTGGAGGAGAGGAGATTAGAATTAGTGGAGGAGAGGAGATTAGATTTAGTGGAGGAGAGGAGATTAGATTTAGTGGAGGAGATGAGATTAGAATTAGTGGAGGAGAGGAGATTAGAATTAGTGGAGGAGATGAGATTAGAATTAGTGGAGGAGAGGAGATGAAGTGAGAATTAGTGGAGGACAGGAGATTAGAATTAGTGGAGGAGATGAAGTGAGAATTAGTGGAGGAGATGAGATTAGAATTAGTGGAGGAGAGGAGATTAGAATTAGTGGAGGAGAGGAGATTAGATTTAGTGGAGGAGAGGAGATTAGAATTAGTGGAGGAGAGGAGATTAGAATTAGTGGAGGAGAGGAGATTAGAATTAGTGGAGGAGAGGAGATGAAGTGAGAATTAGTGGAGGAGAGGAGATTAGAATTAGTGGAGGAGAGGAGATTAGAATTAGTTGAGGATAGGAGATTAGATTTAGTGGAGGAGATGAGATTAGAATTAGTGGAGGAGAGGAGATGAAGTGAGAATTAGTGGAGGAGAGGAGATTAGAATTAGTGGAGGAGAGGGACAGTTATTCTCCTTTGATTCAGGTTCATGTCTAAGGTGAACAGCAGATAAATAATAATAAAATCACAACCCCCAACACAAAGGTGTCTAAGTTGCAAAGAAATAATTTGGGCAGCACACTGGCATTCAAAGAATTAAAACCAGTTTCCCTGCAGGAATCCCTGTGAGGTGTCTTCTTCCCTAGTTAATAATCACCCCGGCCTGCCTGCGCTTTCATCACAATCCCAGATAGTTTCCTGGAAACAGAGATTTCATTGCAACTAAATGATAAGAAACCAAAGTAAATGTACATAGTGACTGAGCGGAACCAATTACTTACCTGTAGGCGGGGAATTGTAAAACCGGTGTAAGAAGAGACTGTCTGTAAAAGTGTTGTAAAATGATGTGTATATATATATATATATATATATATATATATATATATATATATATATTACTAGCAATGTGGGACGGCATTGACCGTCATATTATTTACACAGAGAGACATTGTGTGAAACAGAAATATGCAGTGTTACAGACACGCACTTAAAGAGACAGAGCGTATCATACACTGTGAAACGCATACATACGGAGAGACACACACATACATGGACGTATGTCACATATGTACACAGTGTATGACAGACACAGTGGGGATGTAGATATGATGATAAGAGTTGTAAAAAAAGGTTTTAATTGCAGCTCTTCAGCTTGATGACTAAGGCCCTGTATCCTTTTGTACTTGAAAAGCTTATAGTTGAAGTGAGTGCGCTGTGTTACTTGGTGAATAAGGCCCTGTATCCTTACAGTTGAAGTGACTACGCTGTGTTACTTGGTCAATAAGGCCCTGTATCCTTACAGTTGAAGTGAGTGTGCTGTGTTACTTGATGAATAAGGCCCTTTATCCTTACAGTTGAAGTGAGTGCGCTGTGTTACTTGGTGAATAAGGCCCTGTATCCTTATAGTTGAAGTGAGTGTGCTGTGTTACATGATGAATATGGCCCTGTATCCTTACAATTGAAGTGAGTGTGCTGTGTTACTTGATGAATAAGGCCCTGTATACTTACAGTTGAAGTGAGTGCACTGTGTTACTTGATAAATAAGGCCCTGTATCCTTACAGTTGAAGTGAGTGCTCTGTTACTTGATGAATAAGGCCCTATATCCTTACAGTTGAAGTGAGTGTGCTGTTTTACTTGTTGAATAAGGCCCTTTATCCTTACAGTTGAAGTGAGTGTGCTGTGTTACTTGATAAATATATGTCACGGTTTTTTAGAACACTCAGACCAGTTGGTAAAATAAAACACAATTTTATTGAATAGAAAATAATGCAAACGATCGCCCTCTACAGGCAGCAAGAAATAAATACACGGTAATGACTGATATAACACAAAGGATCAATACACAGGATAGGTGACATACAATATCTCTGCACAGATAACGGTGTTCAGTCCCCAAAGGGTTAAGTGCATTAATCAGTCAGTCTCAGATTTGGAGGTTTGGAACGCCCAAGGTGGTAATGGGAGGTGCTGAGTAGAAGTAGCCAACAAAGTGTTCTGGAAATATAATTCCGTAGCCAAACTGTGACCAAATCTGGATTAAGCAGAACAGTAATCCTAAATAGCCCCCGCGGGCGTAGCCAACAGGAAAACTGATTCTGCGAGTGCGAGTGTGGATAGCCCCCACGGGCGTAACGGAAACTGACCTGAAATGCAAGAGCTGGCAATTAGCCTCCACTGGCGTATAACCGGAGACCAACAATAGCGGTAATAGAGCCAATAGCTCCCACGGGCATATCCAATGAGAACCTGCCAGAGCTTGAGCCTTCCCTTTGCTGCCACACGAGCCCAGAAGCCACAGATGATGTCCACCGGTAAACTTAACGTAAGAGAAAGAGCCAATGGCGCCCTACCGGACCAACTTAACGTGACTACTCTGCAGTAGATAGAGTGAGTCGCCATCCATCAAGCGGCCGACTCGGCAGACGTAGCACAGAGAGTAAGGCTCTATACCAGGGACTAAAGGTAGCGAGAGTAAAGCAGCACTGCAAGGGTTAATATGCACGTTTAAACTCAAGGCTCAGTATGGTATTGAAGCTCTGCAAGTGTACGGAGGCTCACGGAGGAAAGCACAGCTCTGCAAGACAGTACGGGACACTGCACTGATCGGAGGCAACCCAAGGCTGGAGTGATCATACGGCAGCTGGATAAATGGCAACAGTAGAAGAAGAATGTTGCGGCGGCAACAACGGGAACAGAGGTCACTGGAACAGGCTGGAAGTCGATCACGGAGCAGGAAGTCAGCCAGGCCGGGTCGTAGCACGAAGGAGGTACTCATACAAGCCGGGTCACATACGAGCAGAAACGTCAGCCAAGCCAGGTCAGGAAACGGAGGTGGTTCGCAGACAAGCCAGGTCAAATACGATCAGGAACACTGGAGTGTACTCAGGACAAGCCAAGTTGGTACACAAGAATCCAGAACACAGGAACACAGCAACAGCAATACTGGCTCAGAAACACCACGAAAGGGCATCTGACAAGAATCCAGGCCAGGCATAAAAAGGTCACCAGGGGCGGGCCAAACCAGCACAGCAAATCAGAGTGTACCACAAGCGAGAGTGACAAGAGAATCACAGGCACTGTGATAATAAGGCCCTGAATCCTTACAGTTAAAGTGAGTGTGCTGTGTTACTTAATGAACAAGGCCCTGTATCCTTACAGTTGAAGTGAGTGTGCTATGTACTTGGTGAATAAGGTCCTGTATCCTTACAGTTGACGTGAGTGTGCTGTGTTACTTGATGAATAAGGCCCTGTATCCTTACAGTTGAAGTGAGCGTGCTCTGTTACTTGATGAATAAGGCCCTGTATCCTTACAGTTGAAGTGAGTGTGCTGTGTTACTTGATGAACAAGGCCCTGTATCCATACAGTTGAAGTGAGTGTGCTGCGTTACTTGATGAATAAGGCCCTGTATCCTTACAGTTGAAGTGAGTGTGCTGTGTTACTTGGTGAATAAGACCCTGTATCCTTACAGTTAAAGTGAGTGTGCTCTGTTACTTGATGAATAAGGTCCTGTATCCTTACAGTTGAAGTGAGTGTGCTCTGTTACTTGGTGAATAAGGCCCTGCATCCTTACAGTTGAAGTGAATGTGCTGTGTTACTTGATGAATAAGACCCTGTATCCTTACAGCTGAAGTGAGTGTGCTGTGTTACTTGATGAATAAGGCCCTGTATCCTTACAGTTGAAGTGAGTGTGCTGTGTTACTTGATGAACAAGGCCCTGTATCCATACAGTTGAAGTGAGTGTGCTGTGTTACTTGATGAATAAGGCCCTGTATCCTTACAGTTGAAGTGAGTGTGCTGTGTTACTTGGTGAATAAGACCCTGTATCCTTACAGTTAAAGTGAGTGTGCTCTGTTACTTGATGAATAAGGTCCTGTATCCTTACAGTTGAAGTGAGTGTGCTCTGTTACTTGGTGAATAAGGCCCTGCATCCTTACAGTTGAAGTGAGTGTGCTGTGTTACTTGATGAATAAGACCCTGTATCCTTACAGTTGAAGTGAGTGTGCTGTGTTACTTGGTGAAGGTCACAGTGAGAAGATATTTGTGAGTAAAGGAATAATTTAGATTACAGCAGTGGATACTGCAGTACATTTGAAGAACTAGGTTGGCAGACAGAGGGGAAAGTGAGAGATGCAATGATAGATAATGTAATGGTGATGTGGGAGTAAAATGGTGAGATTGGGACTATGGATGAATGGCAAGGGGGTAGGTGAGTGGGGGTGACAAGGGAGGAGGAGATGAGAGATTGAGGAGAAGAGGGACAGTGAAGTGTTAAAGTAAAGTAATGGGTGAGGGGAAGAAATGACTATACATAGACAGTGAAGTAGACATGAAATACAGGGCTGTAGGGTTACTGCATTAAACACATATAGTGTAGCAGTTGGTTGGAGTGAAGCACTTTAACTCTGAGGGTGAGATAGGTACGCAACACATTGCTGTGTCATATGTTGTATACTCCTCTGGCAGTGAAAGTGTTAAGTGACACATGTTGGGCGCTCTTTGCATTAGTGGGCCGTGGTGGTCGGCTGGGACAGAACCGGATTATATGTCCATGGGCAATAGGCAAGGTATCAATACAGGGACCCCTAACAGCTAAGAGGCTTCAAAACAGGAAGGCTCATATACAAAGTATAGTGGTAGAATTTTGTGGAAAAGTAACAGCAGTACAGGGAACAATACACATTTATTTAAATGGGCGTTTTAACATCTTCAACGCTAGAGAGGTCAGCAAAGCATTGTATTTGTTCTGTATGGTACAGATGAATTGTTCCTCTTTGTGTTAGTGCATCAGCCTCACAGATCACAGTGCACAGTCAGCTGCTGCAAGAGCCAAAAGTATAAATGGGTTTAGATTAATGGGGTAAGAGTATAACTGTATGGGCCTTATGTATCAAGATAAAGGGTGCAGCTCCAAAAAAACTGACACCATAGGGTTGAACTGAAAATTCAGGAAAATCGTGTTGACATAAATGGAGCTTTAACCCCTTGAATGCTACAATGGTCCCCAACGTGTTGCTTTGGCAATGTGTTTGCATTGTCTGTAGCATTCATGGAATTAATAGTCTCATTGAAATCAATGTTTTCCTGTGAGCAGCTTGTGAGGAAGGAGTGGGCTGCACAATACCCAAATGTGGAAGCTTTCCAAACAGATATTAACCCTTTGAGAGACAGAGGTATGCACAGCAATGTGCATCATATCATCTTTGGTACTCCAAGGGTTAATGGGCTTAACACTCTGAGTGCCAGAGAGGTATTGAAGGCATTGCAACAGCACTCAAGGGGTTAAATTGAAACAAAGTGAGTCCATCAGCCCCAGTTCTTACCATGGAAACTGAAGATCAGTGAGTTCTAACCTATTCCCCAGCTGACTCCACTCACCTGATTCCAATCTGCCCCTGAATGTCCCAGTGCATTATGGGACAGGGGGTGGAAACAGAAGCTGTTATGCTCTTTGAAAGAAGTAATTAATGTGTGGCTCCCCAGCAAAATGGGAGCTGCTGGTTGGTGGGTTATATTATTTTGCCATGAGATGTTTACTGTAGGAGTTGTAAGTCGAGAGAAGTGATGTAGCAGTAGGTGAGTTGTGGAGGAGAGGGTTAACTCTTTGAGTGCCAGAGAGGTACCCAATGCATTGTTTTGCATGTATGCATACTCCTCTGGCAAGCAAAGGGTTAAGACTGATGACTGTCTGTCGAGTGTCTTGCATGGCAAATGACAGTCAATAAATAATTCAGCAATGAGGGCCTACCTTAACCCTTTGAGTGCCATTTTGTTCCCCTGGTGCCGCAGTTTCCCTTCAGTGGCTGTACTACAGGTCCTGCTGAGGCCACTGGGAGTCAGGATGAGTGACTGTGTGTGTGTGTGTGTGTGTGTGTTTGGTGCTCTGCGTGTGGTGCTGTCTGTGTGAGTGGGGCATGTGTGTGTGTGTGTGTGTGGTGCTGTGTGTGAGTGGGGAATGTGTGTGTTTGGTGCTGTGTGAGTGGGGCATGTGTGTTTGTCTCTGGTGTAGGAGCAAGTGGCATCCATTTTGTTTTTTTCTGACTTTGATAGTGGTGGGCGGGCTGCATAGTGGGGGCGGGCCAACTCCCTGCATGTTTGAATCACCCAATGGGAGCAGTAACTCCTCCTTTCTGCCTCCCCTAGATGTGTTTTGGCAGGCACAAAGTCTTCTTTTATATATATATAGATACACTCACACACACACACACATACATACATGTATACATACACACACACACACTCTTACACATCCCTACCACCCCCAGATGCAATGTCTTTAGGACTCTATATAATGACTATTAGAGTCTCTCTCCCTTAATAAGTAAAGCTGCCAAAGATTCAGATATCAGGATAAAGTAAATTAAGGTTAGTAAATGACTAAAGCAGGAAAGATTCCACTCATAGGACAAGCATATTAAGATTAGGACTTGCCTGTAGTGGGGTACCTTGGCGTGGTGGCAAGCTACGGCCATGTTATGTGACTAAATCCTCATCTTTAGAACAGTGGTGATATGCATACCTAGTAACTTTGTCTTGTGCAGTCCCCGGAGTGGACTTCTGCAGTGCTGCTGGGTGCTGCTGGGGGGAGATAAATGATTTGAATCTAAAAAGGGGCAAAGGTTAACTGTGATTTCAAAAAGTGATAGAAACAGGGCGGGAATGAGGAGAATTAGGAGGAACAGGCTGGGGAGGAGGAGAAGTGTGAGGAACAGGCTGGAGAGAAGGTGAAGTGTGAGGAACAGGCTGGGGAGGAGGTGAAGTGTGAGGAACAGGCTGGGGAGGAGGAGAAGTGGGAGAAACAGGCTGGGGAGGAGGAGAAGTGGGAGAAACAGGGTGGGGAGGAGGAAAAGTGGGAGAAACAGGGTGGGGAGGAGGAGAAGTGAGAGGAACAGGCTGGGGAGGAGGTGAAGTGTGAGGAACAGGCTGGGGAGGAGGAGAAGTGGGAGAAACAGGGTGGGGAGGAGGTGAAGTGTGAGGAACAGGATGGGGAGGAGGTGAAGTGTGAGGAACAGGCTGGGGAGGAGGAGAAGTGGGAGAAACAGGGTGGGGAGGAGGTGAAGTGTGAGGAACAAGCTGGGGAGGAGGAGAAGCGGGAAGAACAGCCTGGAGAGGAGGAGAAGTGGGAGGAACAGGCTGGGGAGGAGGAGAAGTGGGAGGAACAGGCTGGAGAGGAGGTGAAGTGTGAGGAACAGGCTGGAGAAGTGGGAGTAGCAGGCTGGGGAGGAGGAGAAGTGGGAGTAACAGGCTGGAATAGAGGTGAAGTGTGAGGAACAGGCTGGGGAGGAGGAGCAGTGGGAGGAAAAGGCTGGAGAGAAGGTGAAGTGTGAGGAACAGGTTGGGGAGGAGGTGAAGTGGGAGGAACAGGGTGGGGAGGAGGTGAAGTGTGAGGAACAGGTTGGGGAGGAGGTGAAGTGGGAGGAACAGGCTGGAGAGAAGGTGAAGTGTGAGGAACAGGGTGGGGAGGAGGTGAAGTGTGAGGAACAGGTTGGGGAGGAGGAGAAGTGTGAGGAACAGGCTGGAGAAGAGAAGAAGTTGGAGTAACAGGCTGGCGAGGAGGTGAAGTGTGAGGAACAGGCTGGAGAGGAGGAGAAGTGTGAGTCACAGGCTGGTAAGGAGGTGAAATGGGAGGAACAGTCTGGGGAGGAGGTGAAGTGTGAGGAACAGGCTGGAGAGTAGTTGAAGTGTGAGGAACAGGCTGGGGAGGAGGAGAAGTGGGAGGAACAGGCTGGAAAGGAGGTGAAGTATGAGGAACAGGCTGGGGAGGAGGAGAAGTGGGAAGAACAGGCTGGAGAGGAGGAAAAGTGGGATGAACAGGCTGGGGAGGAGGAGAAGTGGGAGGAACAGGCTGGAGAGGAGGTGAAGTGGGAGTAACAGGCTGGAAAAGAGGTGAAGTGTGAGTGTAACGGATCTTATCCTTTACTTGGGCCCTTGTTTGGACCTCGAACGTTTTTTCAAAAGACTATGGCCCTTTGGCCTCATTTGACCTTAGGTGGGGGCTTTTACTATCTTTATGTTAAAAGATTTATGCTTTATGTATTGTCAAATGTCGCACGTTTTCTGTATGTCAAACATCGTATGTTACATGTATCTCGAATGTGTTGTATCGTAGGTAATATGTGCGAGGGATACACGAACGCCGAAGCCGGTGGTTCCCCGGTTCTTTTGTTCGAGGCATCAATGCCGCCGCAAACGCGGGAACCGGAGGCAGTGAGTCGATGCCGGATTGGCCGACATACACACTGATTGGCCAGGGTTAAAGCTGCATATCCAAACTAGTGTGTACGTGCTTCAACCCCTGGCCTAGTTCCCTAAATGTGTATTCCCTCTCGTCAATCCTTTGTCCTTGGTCTAGACATTAATTAATCATGTTTGCCTTAACCTCATCAGTAATATGTTTGGTAGTCCATCTACCACTGGCCCTTTCCCCTAACTGCTATTGGCCCTTTTGTCACCCTCTGCCATTGGCCCTTTGTCTCCAGTTGCCATTGGTCTTTTGTTCCCTGTGTCATATGCCTATTGTGTCTGATGGGTCCCTGGGCCAAGCCTGTATTAGAATACCCGGCCCTTCCCATCCCATTGTGGTATTATGTTGTACTGTATAAAAGATGTGGGTTTTATTCAATAAAGTGTGTCATGTTTGGAGTGAACCAGAGTCCTGGAGTCTTTTGTGTTCCCATGGTTAAAGTGGCCACTCTGCCGCCCATCTGAACCAGGTTCCTGTAATGTTCGTCTGTCTGCTGCCAGGATCCCTCTACCGGACTTTGTATCCTGTCAGGCAGCAACGTGGACTCTGCCTTGTGGTTCTCCTGTTTCAGCTCAAACCTGCGATTGGAGCACCAGAGTGCTCGAACATCTTAACTACAGTTACTTTGGGTTCCTGCATCATTTTCCCTGATCTGGTTCTGCGAACGCTCTACGGTGTTCGAGTTCCTGTGACCCCCTACGGTATCCGCAGCCTTTGAGATAGAGTCGGTCATCCCGGGGTTCAACGCCACTTTGAGTCAACTACCAGAACGTTGATTTGCTCGACCGGTACATCCGACGGCGCCAGTCCGGCATCGAGAAGGAGAGGCCCGGGAACGACGGAGGAAGGTGACCCGGTCTCTTCTTAGCTTCCATTACACTGGTGGCATAGCGGTGGGTTTTCTCCTTCTTTCATCGGGTATATCGAATGAGGAATGGCGGCACGAGGATCCGGAGGAGCAGTATTGCCCGAATGGGGTTTCCTGGACTTTTTGGATCTTATTGAGTCAGTCGGACCCGCATGGGGTCTCAATGACTTCCACAAGCGACTCGGAGCTGTAGAGCCCGACTGGGAGTACATTGACTTTCTAGTAAAGGAAAAGTGGAGCATTATTGGGATCGGACCAAGTGAGGACCCGGTGTACCGGAGGATGGTGAATCTCATGCCGCTCCTTGGATACAACCCAGCGGTTGCCAGGATTAATAGACTGATGGATACTGTGCATGGCCGGTACATGCATGAACTTTGTGCAGGAAGAGAGGAAGAAGATTGGGGGGGCACTCATCTGAGGAGGACCTCAGTGAAGCTGAGGACTTGGATGGAGCTGCCTGTGGTAAATAATTACTGTAAATGTACCTATCTATAATAAATACACATACACGGTTCTTTTCTGATGAGCGGTATTTATATAGAAGTAAAAACACAGATATTTACATCCAGAGTGCAATTCCTTCAAACTATACTAGGCAAACCCCTTCTTTCATCCAATACCCACAATCAAACCCAATGTTACCTGATATTCCAGACTGTTCACCAAACAGAGGGGATGGGAAGGCAGGAAATGGGGGAGGGGAGAAGACACAGGAGGAAAGACACAGCCTGGAATTCACAGGATCAGAAGAGAACTGCCCCTGAGCAGCTGTGTGCTCTATCATTTAACAACTTCATAGCCCTGCCTCTTACTTCCTATTGGCTAAATGATATGATGTCACAAAACACACCCCCATCCATTTTCACCATGTGGACAGATCACCACACTGCCCCTGTTCACTCCACACTGGTGAGTGGGAATATGCTCCTCACCAGTGCGCCTTGTATTTCCCCTGCATCAGGAAATAGGACAACTGTTCTTCCTGATGCCCCTTTTTCCCTGGACTATGTTTTCCCTGAGCTGAGGGGTGGGAATTCGTTCCCCCTCAGTGAAGAAGATGCCTCTGCATCAGGGGATGGGACGGACGTCTCCCCTGATAGGCATGTTGCCCCTTCCCCTGCTTCCCCAGCTTCGGTGGATGAGACGCAGGTCCCCACCAGCAGCAATTGTATGCCTCAACTGATGGGAAGGAGCAAGCCCATCAGTCCCCATGACCCCCCTGCTGTGGTGAGTGTAAAAGAGCCCACCAGCAGCCTCAAGATGTTGCCCCCTGTGGGGTTGGAAACTGCCCTGGGAGCGGAGCCGTGCGTGCTCCCCAGGATCATAGATGATGCCGCCTTGAGGGATGGGACTGCGGTCTTGCTCAAGGCAGAAAAAGGGCCTGTGAGGGATGGCCTACAAGAGGAGGACCCCAGCGGGCTGGGAGAAAGCAGTGCTGCTGGCCCTCCTGAAGATATGAACTGTGAACTGATGGGTGGGAATGCGGTCCCCATCAGCCCTTGTGAACCCCCTGCTGTGGTTTGTAGGAGTGAGCACACCACCCCTTGTTTTGCCCTGATGCTGGTGAGTGGGAGTAAACTCACCAGCAGCCCCAAAGAGATGTCCCCTGCTTTGTGGGAGAATGCCCTGGGAGCAGAGCCGTGTGGGCTCCTCAGGGTCATAGATGCTGCCGCCTTGAGGGATGGGACTGCGGTCTCCCTCAAGTCAGAGAAGGGCCTTGTGAGTGATGGCCTACGAGAGGAGGACCCCAGCGGGCTGGGAGAGAGCAGTGCTGCTGGCCCTCCTGAAGATATGAACTGTGAACTGATGGGTGGGAATGCGGTCCCCATCAGCCCTTGTGAACCCCCTGCTGTGGTGTGGAGTGAGCACACCACCCCTTGTTTTGCCCTGACGCTGGTGAGTGGGAGCAAGCTCACCAGCAGCCCCAAGAAGGCGCTCCCCATCAGTCCCCCTTTGGGCCCTGACCTGGTGAGTGGGACCACAGTCCTCACCAGGGATGTTGCTGGGGCTCCTGGATTCCCTGAGCTCTGCCTGGGGGGTGGGAATGTGTCCTCCACCCGGTCCTCTGGAACTTTGAATACCCCTGCCCTGCCCAAATGAGTGCCCAGTTATGTGGACGGGGCTCAGAACGTTGCCCCAGCCCAGGAGAGTGGGAAGAACATCCTCTCCTGTCCCTCCGGGGCACTTGCCCAACTAAAAGGGGGAGATGTGCCCCTCTCCCCACACTTTGATGCCCAGGTCACTGAGGATCCAGAGACACAGTTGCCCCAGGGAGATCCTCTGTATAGGTTAGCTTTGGACCCTGAGCCACTGGCCCCAGATCCAGGAACATTGAACCCCAGCTCTGCATGGAGCATGGCCCAGGAGAGGCCGCCCAATGGCAGTGGGTCGACACCGGATTGGCTGATGTACGACTCACTGCACACACTGATTGGCCAGGGTTGAAGCTGCCTATCCAAACTAGTGTGTACATGCTTCAACCCCTGGCCTAGTTCCTTAAATGTGTATTCCCTCTCATCAATCCTTTGTCCTTGGTCTAGACTATAATTAATCATGTTTGCCTTAACCTCATCAGTAATATGTTTGGTAGTCCATCTACCACTGGCCCTTTTCCCCTAACTGCTATTGGCCCTTTTGTCACCCTCTGCCATTGGCCCTTTGTCTCCAGTTGCCATTGGTCTTTTGTTCCCTGTGTCATATGCCTATTGTGTCTGATTGGTCCCTGGGCCAAGCCTGTATTAGAATACCCGGCCCTTCACATCCCATTGTGGAATTATGTTGTACTGTATAAAAGATGTGGGTTTTGTTCAATAAAGTGTGTCATGTTTGGAGTGAACCAGAGTCCTGGAGTCCTTTGTGTTCCCATGGTTAAAGTGGCCACTCTGTCGCCCATCTGAACCAGGTTCCTGTAACGTTCATCCGTCTGCTGCCAGGATCCCGCTACCGGACTTTGTATCCTGTCAGGTGGCAACGTGGACTCTGCCTTGTGGTTCTCCTGTTTCAGCTCAAACCTGCGATTCGAGCACCAGAGTGCTCGAACATCTTAACTACAGTTACTTTGGGTTCCTGCATCATTTTCCCTGATCTGGTTCTGCGAACGCTCGACAGTGTTCGAGTGCCCATGACCCCCTACGGTATCCGCAGCCTTCGAGATAGAGTCGGTCATCCTGGGGATCAACGCCACTTTGAATCGACTACCGTAATGTTGATTTGCTCGACCGGTACCTCCGACGGCGCCAGTCCGACGTCGAGAAGGAGAGGCCAGGGAACGATGGCGGAAGGTGACCCGGTCCCTTCTTAGCTTCTGTTACAGTGAGGAACAGGGTAGAGAGGAGGTGAAGTGTGAGGAACAGGCTGGGGAGGAGGAGCAGTGGGAGGAACAGGCTGGAGAGAAGGTGAAGTGTGAGGAACAGGTTGGGGAGGAGGTGAAGTGGGAGAAACAGGCTGGGGAGGAGATGAAGTGTGAGGAACAGGCTGGAGAATAGGAGAAGTTGGAGTAACAGGCTGGGTAGGAGGAGAAGTGTGAGTCACAGGCTGGGGAGGAGGTGAAGTGTGAGGAACAGGCTGGGGAGGAGGAGAAGTGGGAAGAACAGGCTGGAAAGGAGGTGAAGTATGAGGAACAGGCTGGGGAGGAGGTGAAGTGGGAGGAACAGGCTGGAGAGGAGGTGAAGTGTGAGGAACAGGCTGGAGAGAAGGTGAAGTGTGAGGAACAGGGTAGAGAGGAGGTGAAGTGGGAGGAACAGGCTGGGGAGGAGGAAAAGTGGGAGGAACAGGCTGGAGAAGAGGTGAAGTGTGAGGAACAGGCTGGGGAGGAGGAGAAGTGGGATGAACAGGCTGGGGTGGAGGAGAAGTGTGAGGAACAGGCTGGAGAAGAGGAGAAGTTGGAGTAAAAGGCTGGAGAGGAGGTGAAGTGTTAGGAACAGGCTGGGGAGGAGGAGAAGTGGGAGGAATAGGCTGTAGAGGAGGTGAAGTGTGAGGCACAGGCTGGGGAGGAAGTGAAGTGTGAGGAACAGGCTGGGGAGGAACAGGTTGCGGCAGAGGTGAATTTGGAGGAACGGGCCGGGGAGGTGGAGAATTGGGAAGTTTCATTAGAACTCCCAACATCTGGAGAATCAGCTTCTGCCCCAGAGACTGGTAATGCACTTTCAAAACCAGAGTCTTAGGGGCAGATCGGGAGACTTCCCAGCTATGGTGATGTGCAGTCAGTATGCCACAGAGTAAAGAGTTAATAATCATGAAAATATGGATGTGCACCAATACTTTGTGTTTTGCTACCCCACACTACCCCTGGCCACTTCACTTGCAGTGCAGACATTGCCTCCTACAATGCAAATACCAAGTCCAGTGACTTGATTGTGGAGAAGTCATTACCCCCAGTGTGTGTGATGACAAGGTCCTGCTTACCCCATCTGCTGTGCACCACTTCTACCATGGCTGATAAATCCTACAGCCGCCTCCCTCTCTTTCCCAGCCACTTGATATCTGTGTGCACGTGTGCCATTCCCGTCTGTCCCCTGTACACTTTAGCTTCCTCCCTCCTGGCTGACCAGTGAACGAATGAGTGCTCAGTTATTAGTACAAATGCTCTTCATTGGGTTACAACACAAATAGCTGTTAGTCACTTCAAATTACCATACAACACCGGTCTTATGTATTTCCTGTACTCCCCGATTTCCACCAACCCACTCACTCTACTCGCTCTCTGCTCCAACCAGCTATAGTTCCATTTGTAGCTGCCCCTATCCTGAAAGAATGGGTTCTAGACCCACATGGGTCCAAACCTGCTTGCACTAAAGTCTTCCTCAATACTGCTTTAATTTGAAAAATTGTCAACAGCCTGCCCGTCCTATGCACCAAGAATGACTTTCCACCATGCAATCTAATGTAGATCCTCCTCTACTGACTTGAATGGGTACGATTCCCCACCAGCTGCTTTCAAACTTAGATAATGGCAAGGCAGTTGATGTAGTATATCTAGATTTTGCAAAGGCATTTGATACAGTGCCACACAGAAGGCTAGGGTATAAAATAAGGAAATCAGGGCTAGGGGATAAACTTTGCAATTGGATAGAAAACTGGTTGAAGAATAGGGAACAATATGTGGTTGGACAATTCTCCAATACAGTTAAAGTGGAGAGTGGAGTACCTCAGGGTTCAGTATTAGGTCCACTGCTTTTTAACATGTTTATAAATGACCTGGAAATACATATAGAATGCAAAATATCAATATTATGAAAAGTCATTAATTCAGAACAGGATATTTTCTCTCTACAGGGGGATTTACATACCATGTCAGATTGGGCAAACAAATGGAATATGAAGTTTAATGTGGGGAAGTGTAAAGTCATGATTTGGGAAGAAATAATCCCAAGGCTACTTATAAACTTAATTGAATTATTTTAGGGGACTTGTTGCTAGAGAAAGACCTGGGTATCCTTGTCCACTACAAACTTGGAAACAGTGACCAGTGTCAAATAGCAGTAGCAAAAGCAAACATAGTTCGGTCTTGTATAAAAAGAGGTATACTGAAGTAAGATTGGATAAGATTATTTTGCCATTGTTCAAATCATTGATAAGACCTCACCTCGAATATACAGTGCAGTTTTAGGCACCAGTTCTGAAAAAGGATATACTAGAACTAGAGAGGGTACAGCGAAGAGCAGCAAAATTAATTAAGGAAATGGAGGACCATTCATATGAGGAACAACTAGACAAACTTGGTTTATTTACTCTAGAGAAAAGACGACTAACAGGAGACCTTATCACATTGTACAAGTATATGAGAGGTCAATACAAGGATCTCTGTGGTAAGCTATTCATTCCAAGGCCTGATCAGGTGACCAGGGGACACCCCTTGAGATTAGAGGAAAGAAGGTTTAGACTTCAGCAGAGGAAGGGGTTTTTCACAGTAAGGTCTGTTAAATTGTGGAATTCCTTGCCCAAGGAGGTGGCTATGGCAGATACAAAGGATACATTCAGGAGACGATTAAATACATTTCTTTCAAAAGGGAACATACAGAGTTATACTGTTTATACATCATACTATATACTGATCACTGAGTGTGTATTATATTATACTATACACTGCACATCGAGTGTATAATACATTATACTATATACTGATCACTGAGTGTAAATACATTATACTATATACTGATCACTGAGTGTGTAATACATTATACTACATACTGATCACTGAGTGTGTAATACATTATAGGGTATACTGATCACTGAGTGTAAATACATTATACTATATACTGATCACTGAGTGTGTAATACATTATACTACATACTGATCACTGAGTGTGTAATACATTATAGTGTATACTGATCACTGAGTGTAAATACATTATACTATATACTGATCACTGAGTGTGTAATATATCTATATATATAAAAGAAGACTTTGTGCCTGACAAAACACACCCAGGGGAGGCATAAAGCAGGAGTTACTACTCCTATTGGGTGATTCAATCATGCAGGGAGTTGGCCCGCCCCCACTATGCAGCTCGCCCACCACTATCAAAGTCAGAAAAAAAACAATATGGCCGCCACTTGCTCCTACACCACAGACAAACACACATGCCCCACTCACACACACAGACCACCACACACACATGCCCCACTCACACAGCACCACACACACACATGCCCCACTTACACAGCACCAAACACACATGCCCCCACTCACACACACAGCACCACATACACACACAAAGCCAGAAATACATATGGCTGATACACACACACAGTCACTCACCCTGACTCCCAGAGGCCTCAGCAGGACCTGTAGTGCAGCACCAGAGGAACAAAATTGCACTCAAAGGGTTAAGGTAGGCCCTCATTGCTCAATTATGTCTTCACTGTCATCATTTGCCATGCAAGACACAGGACAGACAGCCATCAGATTCACACTTAACCCACTGACTGCCACAGGGTTGTGTATCAAGTTTTACCCCTCAGGGAGTGTGTTCAAACTCCTCACACTGTAAACTTGCATTTCTCTCCCACTTCTCCTCCTTCCCCAGCCTATTACTAACACTTTTCCATATTTATGTTAAGCCCCGCCCCTACTCGCGATTAAGCCCCGCCCCCTTTTAACCCAGATTGCCCCATTGCTCTCTCCACATCAGCACCACATGAGGGACTCCACAAGTAAAAGTTCACAGGTATTACACACTCATGCCCCACTCACACAGCACCAAACACCCATACACACACACAAAGCCAGAAAGAAAGATGGCTGACACACAGTCACTCACCTTGACTCCCAGTGGCCTCAGCAGGACCTGTAGTAAAGCCACTGAACGGTACTGCATCACCAGGGGAACAAAATGGCACTCAAAGGGTTAAGGTAGGCCCTCATTGCTGAATTACTTCTTCACTGTCACCATTTGCCATGCAAGACACAGGACAGACAGCCATCAGATTCACACTTAACCCACTGACTGCCACAGGGTTCTGTATCAAGTTTTACCACTCATGGAGTGTGTTAAAACCCCTCACACTGTAAACTTGCATTCCCCTCCCACTTCTCCTCCTTCCCCAGCCTATTACTAACACTTTTTCACATTTATGTTAAGCCCCGCCCCTACTCGCGATTAAGCCCCACCCACTTTTAACCCAGCTTGCCCCATTTGTCTCTCCACATCAGTCCCCTCTAGGGACTTCACAAGTCAGTGTTCCCAGGTATGAACACACTTCCCACTGCTATTTAACTCTGACATGCCTCTCTGTACCTTAACCCTTTGAGTGCCAGAGGGGTACACAACTCATGAGCACATGTGTTTCTGCTCATATATGTTGCGTGTCTGTGTGTGTACATCTCTGTTACATATGTGTGTCCATGTGTGCATCTCCAGTGTGTCTGTGTGTACATGTGTTTTGCATGTCTCTGCCGCTCACTGTGTGTATGTGCATACCTCCCAACATTTCACAGGGCCAAAGAGGGACACGTTAGTTTTAGGTGATATTATTGGGGGTGTGGCTGGTGGGCGGGGCATTAGTACGAATTTTTAGGTTATTTCATGACCTATTACTGGCTATTTATGTAACTGAATAAATTATTTAGTTCAAGACCAAAGTATTTAATTTGCACAGACTAATGTATAAACACATATACTGAAGTTTATTGCTTTATTGCTGTAGAGCAAAGTAATACACACCACACAGTCAGGGCTGGTGCAAGGATTTTTGCCACCCTAAGCAAAACCTAATTTTGCCGCCCATTTCGCTCCGCCCCTTGTGTCCCACCCCTTTATACCCCACCTACTTATACCCAACCTCTTTTCATGATTGTCCTCTCTCTGCCCCCTGAGCCACTCTGCCCCTGTTCTGGAGATGCCTGTAAGAGATGCCCCCCACCAGCTCCAACTTGCCCCTTATCAGCTTCACTTTGGCCCACCAGTTCCACTTTGCCCCTATCAGCTCCAACGTGCCCCCACCAGCTTCACTTTGCACCCTCAGCTTCACTTTGCCCCCTCAGCTCCACTTTGCCCCCTCAGCTCCAACTTACCCCCATCAGCTCCACTTTGCCCCCCATCCTCTCCAACTTACCCCCATCAGCTCCACTTTGCCCCCCATCCGCTCCAACTTGCCCCCACCAGCTCCACTATGCCCTCTCAGCTCCAACTTTCCACTATCAGCTCCACTATGCCCCCAGCAGCTCCAACTTGCCCCCATCCGCTCCAACTTGCCCCCCCATCCGCTCCAACTTACCCCACCAGCTCCACTTTGCCCCCCCTCAGCTCCACTTGCCCCCCCTCAGCTCCAGCTTGCCCCCCCTCAGCTCCACTTTGACCCTCATCAGCTCCACTTTGACCCTCATCAGCTCCAACTTGCCCCCATCATCTCCAACTTGTCCCCACCAGCTCCACTATGCCCCCTCAGCTCCAGCTTTCCCCTAACAGCTCCAACTTGCCCCCATCATCTCCACTTTGCCCCACATCTGCTCCAACTTGCCCCCTCAGCTCCACTATGCCCCCTCAGCTCCAACTTGCCCCCCATCACATACCTGTATCTCCCGCGCAGTCTTCTCTTCAGTAATGGAGAGCGCAGCGGGAGATCATGACTCCCAGCGCGCTCTGCATTACTAAAGATCCGACCAGATGAGGGAGCGCTGTAGCGACACAGACCTGACTGTGTTGTGGTTCCTGGCATGGTGTGTGTGGGCGCACCTCTTCTCCGCTGCATGCCCGCGCCCCCAGTACGTGTGCGCCCTAGGCCGGCGCCTACCTCGCCTATAGGTGGAGCCGGCCCTGCACACAGTCTGACCTCCTAAAAAGAGGGACAAAAGGGTGGGAAAGAGGGACAGAGGGATTTGGCCCTCAAAGAGGGACTGTCCCTCCTAAAGAGGGACACTTGGGATGTATGGTATGTGTCTGCCTGTGTGTTGCATATGTCTGTGTTTCTCAGTGTGTCTGCATTTCACACACGTGCACTCAACGGTCATAACATAGAAACATAGAAACATAGAAGATTGACGGCAGAAAAAGACCACCTGGTCCATCTAGTCTGCCCTTTAGTATTCCTTTATTGTTATCTTAGGATAGATACATGTTTATCCCAGGCATGTTTAAACTGTGTTACTGTGGATTTATCAACCACCTCTGCTGGAAGTTTGTTCCAAGTTTCTACTACTCTTTCAGTGAAATAATATTTTCTAATGTTTTTCTTGATTTTTCCTCCAACTAGCCTCAGATTGTGCCCCCTTGTTCTTGTATTCAGATTCTTATTAATCACACTTCCCTCCTGAACCTTGTTCAGTCCTTTAACATATTTAAAGGTTTCAATCATGTCCCCCCTTTCTCTTCTTTCCTCCAGACTATACATATTTAGATCTCTACATGACGGGCAACGCCGTCCCATGTTGCTAGTTATACTATATACTGATCACTGAGTGTGTAATATATTATACTATATACTGATCACTGAGTGTGTAATACATTATACTATATACTGCTCACTGAGTGTATAATACATTATACTATATACTGCTCACTGAGTGTAAATACATTATACTATATACTGATCACTGAGTGTGTAATACATTATATTATATACTGATCACTGAGTGTGTAATACATTATACTATATACTGCTCACTGAGTGTATAATACATTATACTATATACTGATCACTGAGTGTAAATACATTATACTATATACTGCTCACTGAGTGTAAATACATTATACTATATACTGATCACTGAGTGTGTAATACATTATGCTATATACTGATCACTGAGTGTGTAATACCTTATACTATATACTGCTCACTGAGTGTGTAATACATTATAGTGTATACTGATCACTGAGTGTAAATACATTATACTATATACAGATCACCGAGTGTGTAATACATTATACTATATACTGATCACTGAGTATAAATACATTATACTATATACTGATCAGAGTGTGTAATACATTATACTATATACTGATCACTGAGTGTGTAATACATTATACTATATACTGATCACTGAGTGTATAATACATTATACTATATACTGCTCACTGAGTGTAAATACATTATACTATATAATGATCACTGAGGGTAAATACATTATACTATATACTGATCACTGAGTGTATAATACATTATATTATATACTGCTCACTGAGTGTATAATACTAGTGATGAGCGAGCACCCCAATGCTCGGGTGTTCGGGTGCTCTGACCGAGCGCCCCCGGAGGCTCGAGTGCTCGGCCGAGCACCCGAGCCCCATTGAAGTCAATGGGAGGACTCGAGCATTACACCAGGCACCCCCTGCTCTGATGAGGGGAGGGTGCCTGGTCCATAGGAAAAGGTCAGAAAATGATGGAAACACCACAGAAATGGTTCAGGGACAGCATAGGGAGGATGTCTGGATGCATCTTGGACTCCAACATCGCTGCTGGGAACGATCTTTCGCCCGTAGTACGCCATTTTTACAGACTGACCGTAAAACACACAAAAAGGCAGATAAAAACGACTTTAGGCGACAAATTGTTACCAAACAGTATTTGCTGTATATTTACTTGTATATCATCTGCAAATTCTCCCAAAAAATTCCTCGATTTTTCTGAACTGAGGCCATGATTAAGAGGGAAATGTGCGCAGAGGCAAATTCTCCCAAAAATTTCCTTGATTTTTCTGAACTGAGGCCATGATTAAGAGGGAAACGTGCGCAGAGGCAAATTCTGCAAAAAATTTCCTTGATTTTTCTGAACTGAGGCCATGATTAAGAGGGAAACGTGCGCAGAGGCAAATTCTCCCAAAAATTTCCTCGATTTTTCTGAACTGAGGCCATGATTAAGAGGGAAACGTGCGCAAAGGCAAATTCTCCCAAAAATTTCCTCGATTTTTCTGAACTGGGGCCATGATTAAGAGGGAAACGTGCGCTGAGCCGACCATCCAAAACATTATGGGTGAGGGTCTGCTGCGGAGCTGACCATCCTAAACATTATATGCGAAGGCCCGCTAGTGAGCTGACGCTATAAAACATTATATGAGAGGGCCCGCTAGAGAGCTGACCCAATAAAACATTATATGAGAAGGCCCGCTAGTGAGCTGACCTATACAAAAATTGTCAAACAGCGCCCGCTGGTGAGCTGGCCCTATATAAAAATTATATCACAGGGCCCGCTGGTGAGCTGGACCTATATAAAAATTATATCCCAGGGTATATGGAAGAGAGTCTACCATATACCCGTTTTTTGGGTGGAAGGGGTGAATGGGAATACAGAGTATTCCCATCATTGTAAATAACATATATAAAGTCACTTTATGTTCCTCCGGGGCTTTCCTCCAGTGGAGTGGAGAAGTCAGGGGAAATCCAGGCCTTGTTCATTTTTATAAGTGTCAACCTATCAGCATTTTCGGTGGAAAGGCGGATACGCTTATCTGTTATGATGCCACCAGCAGCACTAAATACCCGCTCAGACAGAATGCTGGCGGCAGGGCAGGCCAGCACCTCCAAGGCATAGAGTGCCAGTTCATACCACGTGTCCAGCTTGGACACCCAGTAGTTGTAAGGCACAGAGGGATCATTGAGGACGCTGACACGGTCTGCTACGTACTCCTTCACCATCTTCCAAAACTTTTCCCTCCTTGTGACACTAGGCTGCGCATCAGGGTGAGGGTGCTGGCGGGGTGTCATGAAGGTGTCCCACGCCTTGGAGAGTGTTGCCCTGTCTTTGTCGGAACTGCTGTGTGCTCCCCTTTTCTCCCCTTCTCGGTTGGCCAAGGTAGCACGTACTCTGCCGCCAGCGTTGTCAGATGGAAAATTTTGGAGCAATTTTTCAACAAGAACCTTCTGGTATTGCACCATTTTGCTTGTCCTCTCCACCGGAGGAATGAGAGATGAGAAATTCTCTTTGTAGCGGGGGTCCAGAAGGGTGAACACCCAGTAATCCGTGTTGTCTAAAATGCGTATAACGCGTGGGTCACGGGAAAGGCAGCCTAACATAAAGTCAGCCATGTGTGCCAGAGTACCAACAGGCAAGATTTCGCTGTCCTCACCAGGAGGATGACTCTCAATCTCCTCATCCTCTTCCTCCTCTTCTGCCCACCCACGCTGAAGAGATGGAACTAAAGTTCCATGGCTACCCTCTGTAGCGGAGGCAACCGTGTCTTCCTCCTCCTCCTCCTCCTCCTCCGCCTCCTCCAATTGTCGCTGAGAAGACGAAGTGAGGGTGCTCTGGCTATCACCTTGTGTAAGCTCTTCCTCCCCCATTTCCACCTCTTCCACATGCAAAGCGTCGGTTTTAATTGTGAGCAGCGAGCGTTTCAGTAGACACAGAAGTGGGATGGTTACACTGATAATAGCGTTATCGCCGCTCACCATCTGTGTCGATTCCTCAAAATTGCGTAAAACCTCACAGAGGTCTGACATCCATTCCCACTACTCACTTCTGATTAGAGGAAGTTGAACGGAGAGGCGACGACCGTGTAACAGCTGGTACTCCACTACTGCCCTCTGCTGCTCACAAAGCCGGGCCAACATGTGGAAGGTGGAGTTCCAGCGCGTGCTCACGTCACACAGCAGCCGGTGAGCTGGCAATTGTAAGCACTGCTGCAGCTTCAACAGGCCGGCTGAAGCTGTAGATGACTTACGGAAATGTGCACACACGCGGCGCACCTTGGTCAAGAGATCATGCAAATTGGGGTAGGTTTTTAGAAATCGCTGAACCACTAAATTAAATACATGCGCTAGGCATGGTACGTGTGTGAGCTTGCCGAGCTCCAAAGCCGCCACCAAGTTACGCCCATTATCACACACAACCATGCCTGCTTGCAGGTTGAGTGGCGAGAGCCACTGCTCGGTCTGGTGACTAATCCCCTGCAACAGCTCTGAGGCCGTGTGCTGTTTGTCCCCAAGGCAGATCAGCTTCAGCACGGCCTGTTGACGCTTCCCCACTGCAGTGCTACACTGCTTCCAGCTACCGGCTGATGGGTGAGTGGCGCTGCGCGCAGAGAATTCGGAGGTGGAAACAGAGGAGGAGGAGCCAATAATGTAGGTGCTGGCGGAAACCCTGATGGAGGTAGGGCCCGCAATCCTCGGCGTGGGTAGCACCTGTGCCATCCCAGGGTCCGAGTCGCTCCCAGCCTCCACGACATTCACCCAGTGTGCCGTCAGGGAAATGTAGCGTCCCTGGCTCAAGCACTTGTCCATGTGTCAGTCGTTAAGTGGACCTTCCCAGTAACTGCGTTGGTCAGGGCACGGGTGATGTTACGGGACACATGGTGGTGTAAGGCGGGGACGGCACACCGGGAAAAGTAGTGGCGGCTGGGGACTGCGTACCGAGGGACAGCTGCTGCCATCAGGCTGCGGAAGGACTCAGTCTCCACAAGCCTAAATGGCAGCATTTCGATGGCCAGTAATTTGGAAAGGTGTGAGGTTAGTGCTATGGCCTGTGGGTGGGTGGCTGGGTATTTTCGCTTGCGCTCAAATGCCTGGGGTAACGACATTTGGACGCTGTGCTGGGACAGGGAAGTGGATGTGGTCGCTGATGGTGCTTCAGATGGTACAGGTGCAGGGCGGGAGGTATGCGGGCCTGCGCCTTCGACAGGCGATTGGCCGGCACCGAAAACAGGGGAAGAGGAGGCAGTGGTGTGGCCTGCAGACAAAGATGGACGATCCAGGCGTTCCTCCCACTTATTACGGTGCTTGGATGCCATGTGTCGGATCATGCTGGTGGTGGTGAGGTTTCTAGTGTTCATGCCTCGGCTCATTCTGGTGTGGCACAGGTTGCAAACTACAATTCTTTTGTCGTCCGCACTTTCCTTAAAAAAACGCCATACCGCGGAACACCTACCCCTTGGCAAGGGAGATTTACGCAAGGGGGTGCTCCGTGGAACATTTGCGGGCCGGTTTGGTGCGGTCCACCTTCTTTCTGTAGCCACACCACTGCCTCTTCCAGCCTGTTGCGGTGCTGCAGATGGCTCACCCTCAGGACTGCTGTCATCGCTCGGCTCTCCACCTTCCCAGGTGGGGTCAGTCACCTCATCGTCCACCAAGTCCTCCTCCACTTCCTCACTCTGATCATCCTCCTCATGTCTTGATCCCACCACATACTCAGTCATTGACAACTGTATATCATCCTCCTCATCAAGGTCTTGAGACAGTAATAGTGGTTGATTTAATGGCAACTGTGTCTCATCATCATCATCATCCACTTCCTTTGACCTTAAATGCCGTTCACCTCTGTCATCTTCTTGTGATTGGGTACCCTCTAGAGGTTGTGAATCAGGGCACAAGATGTCATGTTCCTCTGCAAGCGTGCTTGGAGAGAGGTTCAAATGAAGGATTGGTGATGAGACGAGCTCCTCACTATATCCCAGTGTGGGATCACTTCTTTGACCAGATCCTCTATGGTGGGAGGAAGGATGATCAGAGTGAGGATTATGTTGACCAGACTCTTGGCTACTGAGAGTGGACTTGGTGGAAGACAGGGTGGTGCTTAACCGACTGGAAGCAGTATCAGCTGACATCCAACCGACCACCTGTTCGCAGTGGTAGGACCTCGAGAGTGATGTCCTGCGACGCCCTGTAAAATGAGACATGAAGCTAGGTATGGTGGATGTCTTTCTGTCTTGTGCTCTGGCACCAGGCGCAGTTTCTACGCGTCCTGACCCGCGCCCTGAACTATCAGGATCACGTCCACTTCCCCGTCCCTTTTTACCCGCCTTCTTCATATTAAACGGAATATGTGCTGCAAATCTGCAACTTTGCACAGTAAACAGAATGTGCTTCTTAACTGCGGCTACGCACAGTGAATGGAATATGTGACTTTGATATTTTACAGTTTGAACACTTAACAGAATGTTCTCCTATTCTGAAACTTTGCACAGTAAACAGAATGTGCTTCTTAACTGCGGCTACGCACAGTGAATGGAATATGTGACTTTGATATTTTACAGTTTGAACACTTAACAGAATGTTCTCCTATTCTGAAACTTTGCACAGTAAACAGAATTTGCTTCTTAACTGCGGCTACGCACAGTGAATGGAATATGTGACTTTGATATTTTACAGTTTGAACACTTAACAGAATGTTTTCCTATTCTGAAACTTTGCACAGTAAACAGAATTTGCTTCTTAACTGCAGCTACACACAGTGAATGGAATATGTGACTTTGATATTTTACAGTTTGAACACTTAACAGAATGTTTTCCTATTCTGAAACTTTGCACAGTAAACAGAATTTGCTTCTTAACTGCGGCTACGCACAGTGAATGGAATATGTGACTTTGATATTTTACAGTTTGAACACTTAACAGAATGTTTTCCTATTCTGAAACTTTGCACAGTAAACAGAATTTGCTTCTTAACTGCGGCTACGCACAGTGAATGGAATATGTGACTTTGATATTTTACAGTTTGAACACTTAACAGAATGTTCTCCTATTCTGAAACTTTGCACAGTAAACAGAATTTGCTTCTTAACTGCGGCTACGCACAGTGAATGGAATATGTGACTTTGATATTTTACAGTTTGAACACTTAACAGAATGTTTTCCTATTCTGAAACTTTGCACAGTAAACAGAATTTGCTTCTTAACTGCGGCTACGCACAGTGAATGGAATATGTGACTTTGATATTTTACAGTTTGAACACTTAACAGAATGTTCTCCTATTCTGAAACTTTGCACAGTAAACAGAATTTGCTTCTTAACTGCGGCTACGCACAGTGAATGGAATATGTGACTTTGATATTTTACAGTTTGAACACTTAACAGAATGTTCTCCTATTCTGAAACTTTGCACAGTAAACAGAATTTGCTTCTTAACTGCGGCTACGCACAGTGAATGGAATATGTGACTTTGATATTTTACAGTTTGAACACTTAACAGAATGTTTTCCTATTCTGAAACTTTGCACAGTAAACAGAATTTGCTTCTTAACTGCGGCTACGCACAGTGAATGGAATATGTGACATTGATATTTTACAGTTTGAACACTTAACAGAATGTTTTCCTATTCTGAAACTTTGCACAGTAAACAGAATTTGCTTCTTAACTGCGGCTACGCACAGTGAATGGAATATGTGACTTTGATATTTTACAGTTTGAACACTTAACAGAATGTTCTCCTATTCTGAAACTTTGCACAGTAAACAGAATTTGCTTCTTAACTGCGGCTACGCACAGTGAATGGAATATGTGACTTTGATATTTTACAGTTTGAACACTTAACAGAATGTTTTCCTATTCTGAAACTTTGCACAGTAAACAGAATTTGCTTCTTAACTGCGGCTACGCACAGTGAATGGAATATGTGACTTTGATATTTTACAGTTTGAACACTTAACAGAATGTTCTCCTATTCTGAAACTTTGCACAGTAAACAGAATTTGCTTCTTAACTGCGGCTACGCACAGTGAATGGAATATGTGACTTTGATATTTTACAGTTTGAACACTTAACAGAATGTTTTCCTATTCTGAAACTTTGCACAGTAAACAGAATTTGCTTCTTAACTGCGGCTACGCACAGTGAATGGAATATGTGACTTTGATATTTTACAGTTTGAACACTTAACAGAATGTTCTCCTATTCTGAAACTTTGCACAGTAAACAGAATTTGCTTCTTAACTGCGGCTACGCACAGTGAATGGAATATGTGACTTTGATATTTTACAGTTTGAACACTTAACAGAATGTTTTCCTATTCTGAAACTTTGCACAGTAAACAGAATTTGCTTCTTAACTGCGGCTACGCACAGTGAATGGAATATGTGACTTTGATATTTTACAGTTTGAACACTTAACAGAATGTTCTCCTATTCTGAAACTTTGCACAGTAAACAGAATGTGCTTCTTAACTGCGGCTACGCACAGTGAATGGAATATGTGACTTTGATATTTTACAGTTTGAACACTTAACAGAATGTTCTCCTATTCTGAAACTTTGCACAGTAAACAGAATGTGCTGCTAATCTGCAACTTTGCACACTAAACAGAATGTGCTCTAATCTGCAACTTTGCACACTAAAAAGAATGTGCTGCTAATCTGCAACTTTGCACACTGAACAGAATGTGCTCTAATCCGAAACTTTGCACACTAAACAGAATGTGCTGCTAATCTGTGGCTAGGCACAGTGAACAGAATATATGAAGATTTTTTTTTTTTTTCTCTGCCCCCCCACACAAAATAAACTGCTGCCCCCACACACAGTAGTCCTAAAAAGGACTTTTGGGTCTTTTTTTTTTTCACAATTGCTTTTCTTCTCCCTGCACTGACTTTCCCTTCCTATCCTCATCTCTCCCTGGCTAAGACTGAGCCGAACTCGCTGGTCAGGTGCTATACAGCACCCGATCACGGGTTCTGGCCAGCCAATCAGTGTAATGCTAGCAGCCAACATGGCTGCTGGCATTACACTGATGTCAGAGCCTCCCTGCACGTTTATTGGCTGCGCAGCAGCCGCGAAACGTGCGGGGAGGAGACCCGAACATGGCGGGCGAGCACATGCGGTACTCGTACGAGTACCGCCATGTGCCGAGCAGAGCGATGCTCGAGCCGAACCGAACTTCGGCCGAGCATGCTCGCTCAACACTATATAATACATTATACTATATACTGATCACTGAGTGTGTAATACATTATACTATATACTGATCACTGAGTGTGTAATACATTATACTATATACTGCTCACTGAGTGTAAATACATTATACTATATACTGATCACTGAGTGTGTAATCCATTATACTATATACTGATCACTGAGTGTAAATACATTATACTATATACTGATCACTGAGTGTGTAATACATTATACTATACTCTGCTCACTGAGTGTGTAATATATTATACTATATACTGCTCACTGAGTGTGTAATACATTATACTATATACTGATCACTGAGGGTAAATACATTATACTATATACTGATCAGAGTGTGTAATACATTATACTATATACTGATCACTGAGTGTAAATACATTATACTATATACTGATCATTGAGTGTGTAATATATTATACTATATACTGATCACTGAGTGTAAATACATTATACTATATACTGCTCACTGTGTGTGTAATATATTATACTATATACTGATCACTGAGTGTGTAATACATTATACTACATACTGATCACTGAGTGTAAATACATTATACTATATACTGATCACTGAGTGTATAATACATTATACTATATACTGATCACTGAGTGTGTAATACATTATACTATACACTGATCACTGAGTGTAAATCCATTATACTATATACTGATCACTGAGTGGAAATAAATTATACTATATACTGATCAGAGTGTGTAATACATTATACTATATACTGATCACTGAGTGTGTAATATATTATACTACATACTGATCACTGAGTGTGTAATACATTATAGTATATACTGCTCACTGAGTGTGTAATACATTATACTGATCACTGAGTGTGTAATACATTATAGTATATACTGCTCACTGAGTGTGTAATATATTATACTATATACTGCTCACTGAGTGTGTAATATATTATACTATATACTGCTCACTGAGTGTGTAATACATTATAGTATATACTGATCACCGAGTGTGTAATACATTATACTATATACTGATCACTGAGTGTGTAATATATTATACTATATACTGCTCACTGAGTGTGTAGTACATTATACTATATACTTGTAACGGGCCTTAGGCCGTTACTAAGAACTTGGACATGAACTGGTTACCCTGTCCCCTTGGGCTAGAGTATAGGACTATGGACTGTCGAACAACTTCGTATGTTAGATGTGCGAGGGGGATACACGAACACCGAAGCCGGTGATTCCGCGGTTCCTTTGTTCGAGGTATCCACGCCATCTCGAACGAGGGAAACCGGAGGCAGTGAGTCGACGCCGGATTGGCCGACGTACGACTCACTGCGCACACTGATTGGCCAGGGTTGAAGCCGCATATTCAAACTAGTGTGTACGTGCTTCAACCCCTGGCCCAGTCCTCAGATGTGTATTCCCCCTCATCAAACCTTTTGTCTCTGCCTTAACCTAATTACCCTGTCTGTACTGCAGAGGTTGAGCAATATGCTAACTAGGACAAATGCCATTGGCCTCTTTTCTCTGCGTACCATTGGCCCTTCTGCTCCATCGGCCATTGGTCCCTTTTGTCACCAGTGTCCCCTGTATACTGTGTTCGATTGGTCCCTAGCCCAAGCCCTTATTTTAATACCTAGCCCCTCCTGTCCCATTGTGACCCTGTGGTAGAGTGTATAAAAACATGTGTTGAGTTCAATAAAGTGTGTTCGTGTGGCTACAGAAAGTCTCCTGTGTCGGTGTGTCCGGATGGTCTAAAGGATCCACTCTGATCCCCATCTTCCGAGGCGTCTTACAGCTAATTCACGTTCCTGCGAACCCGTCCCGAACTGCGATTCCCGGTCCTCCTGAACCTCCCCGTCTCGATACTCGACGGGACCCGGTGTCCGAACCGGTGTTGGCATTCGACGGGTTCGAGAGTGTCGCGAAAGCTTTCGCTCCAACCGGGTTGTTCGAGCCAAGCTAGCTGCCTTCGAGAGCAGGGAATCCGGTAGTGATGGCCCAGGGCTTCCCGGATACCTGGGTTACCGTTATACTGGTGGCAGCGGTGGGATCGTTCGAACCAACTGAAACCAGCATCCAGGGGGAGATACAGCCGCTGGCTTGACCCCGGTTTCAGCAACAAATTTCCTGCTCTCTAGAAATCCGAAATCTAGCTCGGAAGCACGGCTACCAGAGAAATGTTGGATTTGTACAAACATGCCCCGTTGGCTACACTACAGAACTTGGTGGCCCAACGTGGGCATAGCATCACGGGGCTGAGGAAGCAGGAGTTGGTGCAAATTTTATTGGATATGGACGCAGAGACTGCGGAGTTGGCTCGGCAAACGGACTTGCCTTTGGAGGACCACTCCACTCATTGGCCGGAGCTCTCCGGATCCCCCGGGGGGACACGGCGGGGTGTGGACTACCGGGCGCCTCGTACGGCCATCGAAGACGGGGTCGCACGGAGGAGTTTCGAAGGAGATGATCCAGTGGCCCGGATAGTCGCACAGCGGTTACCACTGTATGGACCTAATCCATCGATCGAGCTGATCGACCGCGTCATGGCGCAGGCTAGGGAAGACTGGGCTAGGAGTATCCGAGAGGCAGCTCCGACACCGGACGGGCGCCCCGAAGCGGTCAAGGTGGGGTTGCCCGTAACGCATCAGACTTTCCCGACCTTCGACGACGCAAAGGGAGATATTGACGGTTTCCTGAGGAACTTTGAGCGGATGTGTCGACTGCTGCAGGTCGACCAATCTCAGTGGACTGCCATCTTAGCCGGGAAGCTTACCGGTCGGGCTATGGACGCGTATCGAGCCGTGCCTGATCAGGACATCTTGGATTATGACAGAGTGAAAGCTCGACTGCTGGCTCGGTATGCGATTACCCCAGACACGTATCGTCGGCAGTTTAGGGAATTACAAAAGAAACGAAAAGAATGTGACGAGCGCACACCGAGAAAGAGCAAAATAAAGTAGTTTGCTCAAGGCATGTGTGGCCCCTCAGGTGCTGCTCAAGTCACGTTTTTCGCTCCCATGTGCCATTGCAGAGAGGAAATTTCCATATTCATATCAGTCTGGTCCCACCCACAGGCAGTCCAGCCCCGAAATGTCAGGCAAATCCTCTCCGCACGAGAGAAACAGCACAACCCCAGACGTACGTTTCGGTCTATGTGGACCTCGTCAGTGGGATGCAGCTGTTCCCCTCTAGGCACACAGAAGCAAGGGCCCATGCCTGGGATACCCTTCCACTTAGGGAGACAAGAAACGAAAAGAATGTGACGAGCGCACACCGAGAAAGAGCAAAATAAATAGTTTACTCAAGGCATGTGTGGCCCCTCAGGTGCTGCTCAAGTCACGTTTTTCGCTCCCATGTGCCATTGCAGAGAGGAAATGACCCCTAGGTGGAGGGGGTAATCGGGGCCCGCAAAGCTTCTATCCCCCACGGCCCGCCAGGGCACCTTCCCCTCCCAGGAGAGTCCCTCAGTCTGGTCCCCAGTGCTACAGTTGCAACCAGCGGGGGCATCTCCAGTACAACTGCCCAGTGAATCGGGGGGGCTCTGGCAAGCCCCAGGACCAAAGAGGGCCCCCCGCCAGGTATTCAGCCCCTGTGAGAGCAGTGCCAGCCAACCCCTTCTCCCGACCAACCCCTAAACCTACGCTTTGCATCTCCAGGGCAGAGGCCTGGAACCCCAGTAAGGGAGTTGTGGCCCCAGAATGGCCGGCTCCCATGGAAATCCCATGTTCCCCTAAGGATTACTGTGAATGGGGCACATACCAGGAGGTGGCCATGGCACAAGGGGATAGCACAGACAATCGCCGGCAGCACCTACAGCCAGTCCTTGTTAACGGTATGCCAGCCACAGGAATGCGGGACTCAGGAGCCACTATCACCCTGGTTCAACCCTCCTGCGTGTCCCCTTGCTGCCGGACTGAGCAAGTGGTGGAAGTGCGGGTAGCGGGAGGGAAAGTGTATCAGTTACCTATGGCCAAGGTTCAGCTGAACTGGGGGGCGGGGCCTGAGGAGCGCCTTGTTGGGGTTATGCCGGATTTGCCTGCCGATATTCCTCTGGGAAATGACTTGGGGAATCTACAGAGTCGCTTCGGTTCTCTGGATACTGTCGAGGACTGCCACGCCATCACCAGAGCCGCCGCGCAGCGTCAGATGGTAAGCACCCCAGTCCCTGACCCTGTTAGCCCCTCAGAGCCTCCTATAGCTTGGTTACCTCCCCTAGAGTTCCGGAAGGCCTTATTAGAGGATGCCACCCTGGCAGGGTACAGGGGTAGAGCTGAGACAGGGGAAGTAGGAAAAGGGGGGGAACGCTTCCACTGGGAAGATGGGCTGCTATATAGGAGCACTCAGACGTGCTGTCAGGGAGACACTCAGGTTACACGCACGCAGCTTTTAGTGCCGTTACAGTATAGAGATGCCCTTTTGTCCTTAGCCCATGAGGTGCCATTGGCAGGTCACTTGGGAATCCGCCGCACCGAGCAGCGGCTAACCAGGGCCTTCTTTTGGCCTAACTTGTCAAGGGATGTGCGACGCTTTTGCCGGACCTGTGACATCTGTCAGAGGGTCGGACAAAGGGGAGACCATCCCCCAGCTCCCCTGCAACCCCTACCCCTTATAGGGGAACCCTTTCAGCGGGTAGGGATAGACATTATAGGACCTTTGGCTAGGCCCAGTCGCACTGGGAAGAGGTTTATTCTTACCATTGTGGACTTCGCCACACGCTATCCCGAGGCGGTCGCACTTTCCGCCATCACGGCAGAAAGTGTAGCCGACGCCCTCATTAAAGTATTTTCCAGGGTTGGATTTCCTGCTGAGGTCTTATCAGATCAGGGAACCCAGTTTACCTCCGAGGTCTTGCATCAAGTGTGGAACCTCTGCGGGGTGAAACCCATCCACACTAACACCTATCACCCCCAGACGAATGGCTTATGCGAAAGATTTAACGGCACCCTAAAGCAAATGCTGCGGGCTTTCACTGAGTCAGAAAGGGACTGGGAGCGCTATTTGCCCCACCTGCTATTTGCCTACCGGGAGGTGCCTCAGGAGTCCACCGGATTCTCCCCCTTTGAGCTGTTGTTTGGGCGGAGAGTCCGGGGACCCCTGAATATCCTCCGGGAATATTGGGAGGGCAAATGCGACTCCGAGGAAACCCCAGCAGTCACTTATGTGGTTGAACTCCGGGAAAAGCTAGCCACCCTTATGGGACTAGCTCACCGGTACCTTCAACGCGCCCAGCAGAAACAGAAGCAGGGCTATGATAAGCGCACTAGGCACAGGGCTTTTCAGATAGGACAGCAGGTGCTTGCGCTCCGTCCCGTCCGGCAGAACAAGCTGCAGACAGCCTGGGAAGGTCCCTACCAGGTAGTTGATAGGCAGGGGGAGACTACCTATGTCATCGCCAAAGGGGCTAGGCGACAGAGTCAGAGGACCTGCCATGTGAATGCTCTTAAGGCATACCATGACAGGAGCGAAGCAGTAATGGCCATTTGCACCCCGGAAAGTAGCGATCCGGAGGATCAGGACATTCCTGATCTACTGGCCAGCACCAGGCCCACAGACGGCGAAAACATCCTGCCCCTAGGACCGCAGTTAGATGCGACCCAGCAGCAGCAGATTAGGGACATGCTTAGGAAGTGGCCTCACCTGTTTTCTGCTAAACCAGGTCTCACCTCCCTAGCCCAGCATCAGGTCCTTACCACAGGGACAGAGGCCTTACGCCAACCCGCATATAGGGTCCCTGAGGCAGTGAGGAAAGGAATGTGGCAGGAGATACAGGAAATGTTGGACTTGGGGGTCATCGAACCGTCCGCTAGCCCTTGGGCTTCTCCGGTAGTCTTGGTGCCCAAAAAAGATGGGTCCACCCGATTCTGCGTAGACTACCGGAGGCTCAACGACCGGACGGTCACGGATGCCTATCCCATGCCACGGGTGGACGAGCTGCTGGACAGGCTTGCTGGGGCTAGCATTGTCTCAACCCTTGATCTCAGTAGAGGGTACTGGCAGATACCACTTGACCCTGATGCAGTAGCCAAATCAGCATTCATCACCCCTTATGGCCTCTACCAGTTTAAGGTGATGCCGTTTGGGATGAAGAACGCGCCGGCTACCTTTCAGCGGTTAGTGGACAATCTGCTAGCGGGAGCACAGGAGTTTGCTTGTGCCTACTTAGATGACATTGCTATCTTTAGCAACACCTGGGAAGAGCACTTGCTCCACCTAGAGGCCATCTTGGGCAGAATCATGCGGGCAGGCCTCACTCTCAAACCAGAGAAGTGCCAGATAGGGATGGGAGAGGTGCAATACCTGGGTCATCGTGTAGGAGGGGGACAACAGCGGCCTGAACCTGCCAAAATTGCCGCTATTCTAAACTGGCCCACTCCCCGAACCAAGAAGCAGGTCATGGCATTCCTGGGTACTGCAGGGTATTATAGGAAATTTGTTCCCCAATATAGCACTCTGGCCAAACCCCTGACTGACTTGACTGGGAAAAACCTACCCTGCAATGTGGAGTGGTCTGTGGCCTGTGAACAGGCGTTTCAAGCGCTCAAGGAGGCGCTGGGGAAGGGCCCTGTGCTAGCCGCCCCTGATTTTAACAAATCTTTTCTGGTTCACACAGACACCTCCGATTGCGGACTAGGAGCAGTTCTCAGCCAAGTCAATGCCGACGGAGAGGAGCACCCCGTTGTATACCTAAGCAGAAAACTGTTACCCAGAGAGGCGGCCTACGCAGCTGTGGAAAAAGAATGCCTGGCCCTGGTCTGGGCGCTCAAGAAGTTGCAACCTTATTTGTTTGGGAGGGAGTTCACAGTGTTAACGGACCATAACCCTTTGGTTTGGCTGAACCGGGTCTCAGGGGATAATGGACGGCTACTGAGATGGAGCCTGGCGCTGCAGACTTTCAATTTTACCATCAAATATCGCCCTGGAAAAGACAACCGCAATGCGGATGGGCTGTCACGGCAAGAGGACCAGTAGAGAATTACCCCAGTGGACTTTTATATTTTGTGGAGTTTTTCAGTTATGTTTCTTTCCCCAGGAGGGGCACCAAAAAGGGGGAGTGATGTAAAGGGCCTTAGGCCGTTACTAAGAACTTGAACATGAAGTGGTTACCCTGTCCCCTTGGGCTAGAGTATAGGACTATGGACTGTCGAACAACTTCGTATGTTAGATGTGCGAGGGGGATACACGAACACCGAAGCCGGTGATTCCCCGGTTCCTTTGTTCGAGGTATCCACGCCATCTCGAACGAGGGAAACCGGAGGCAGTGAGTCGACGCCGGATTGGCCGACGTACGACTCACTGCGCACACTGATTGGCCAGGGTTGAAGCCGCATATTCAAACTAGTGTGTACGTGCTTCAACCCCTGGCCCAGTCCTCAGATGTGTATTCCCCCTCATCAAACCTTTTGTCTCTGCCTTAACCT
Source organism: Rhinophrynus dorsalis (assembly GCA_037306005.1). Lineage (NCBI taxonomy): Eukaryota > Metazoa > Chordata > Amphibia > Anura > Rhinophrynidae > Rhinophrynus > Rhinophrynus dorsalis. The sequence continues at coordinate 4,345,016 of CM074721.1, forward strand.
AATTACCCTGTCTGTACTGCAGAGGTTGAGCAATATGCTAACTAGGACAAATGCCATTGGCCTCTTTTCTCTGCGTACCATTGGCCCTTCTGCTCCATCGGCCATTGGTCCCTTTTGTCACCAGTGTCCCCTGTATACTGTGTTCGATTGGTCCCTAGCCCAAGCCCTTATTTTAATACCTAGCCCCTCCTGTCCCATTGTGACCCTGTGGTAGAGTGTATAAAAACATGTGTTGAGTTCAATAAAGTGTGTTCGTGTGGCTACAGAAAGTCTCCTGTGTCGGTGTGTCCGGATGGTCTAAAGGATCCACTCTGATCCCCATCTTCCGAGGCGTCTTACAGCTAATCCATGTTCCTGCGAACCCGTCCCGAACTGCGATTCCCGGTCCTCCTGAACCTCCCCGTCTCGATACTCGACGGGACCCGGTGTCCGAACCGGTGTTGGCATTCGACGGGTTCGAGAGTGCCGCGAAAGCTTTCGCTCCAACCGGGTTGTTCGAGCCAAGCTAGCCGCCTTCGAGAGCAGGGAATCCGGTAGCGACGGCCCAGGGCTTCCCGGATACCTGGGTTACCGTTATAATACTGATCACTGAGTGTGTAATATATTATACTATATACTGATCACTGAGTGTAAATACATTATACTATATACTGCTCACTGAGTGTAAATACATTATACTATATACTGATCACCGAGTGTGTAATACATTATACTATATACTGATCACTGAGTGTAAATACATTATACTATATACTGATCACTGAGTGTGTAAAACATTATACTATATACTGCTCACTGAGTGTGTAATACATTATAGTATATACTGCTCACTGAGTGTGTAATATATTATACTATATACTGATCACTGAGTGTGTAATATATTATACTATATACTGCTCACTGAGTGTGTAATACATTATGGTATATACTGATCACTCAGTGTGTAATACATTATACTATATACTGATCACTGAGTGTATATTATATTATACTATATACTGATCACTGAGTGTGTAAGATATTATACTATATACTGATCACTGAGTGTAAATACATTATACTACATACTGCTCACTGAGTGTAAATACATTATACTATATACTGCTCACTGAGTGTGTAATACATTATAGTATATACTGCTCACTGAGTGTGTAATATATTATACTATATACTGATCACTGAGTGTGTAATATATTATACTATATACTGCTCACTGAGTGTGTAATACATTATACTATATACTGATCACTGAGTGTAAATACATTATACTATATACTGATCACCGAGTGTGTAATACATTATAGTATATACTGCTCACTGAGTGTAAATACATTATACTATATACTGATCACTGAGTGTGTAATACATTATACTATATACTGATCACTGAGTGTGTAAGATATTATACTATATACTGATCACTGAGTGTGAATACATTATACTACATACTGATCACTGAGTGTAAATACATAATACTATATACTGCTCACTGAGTGTGTAATACATTATAGTATATACTGCTCACTGAGTGTGTAATATATTATACTATATACTGATCACTGAGTGTGTAATATATTATACTATATACTGCTCACTGAGTGTGTAATACATTATAGTATATACTGCTCACTGAGTGTGTAATACATTATACTATATACTGATCACTGAGTGTAAATACATTATACTATATAATGATCACTGAGGGTAAATACATTATACTATATACTGCTCACTGAGTGTGTAATACATTATACTACATACTGATCACCGAGTGTGTAATACATTATACTATATACTGATCACTGAGTGTATATTATATTATACTATATACTGATCACTGAGTGTGTAATACATTATACTATATACTGATCACTGAGTGTGTAAGATATTATACTATATACTGATCACTGAGTGTAAATACATTATACTACATACTGATCACTGAGTGTAAATACATTATACTATATACTGCTCACTGAGTGTGTAATACATTATAGTATATACTGCTCACTGAGTGTGTAATATATTATACTATATACTGATCACTGAGTGTGTAATATATTATACTATATACTGCTCACTGAGTGTGTAATACATTATACTATATACTGATTACTGAGTGTAAATACATTATACTATATACTGATCACCGAGTGTGTAATACATTATAGTATATACTGCTCACTGAGTGTAAATACATTATACTATATACTGATCACTGAGTGTGTAATACATTATACTATATACTGATCACTGAGTGTGTAAGATATTATACTATATACTGATCACTGAGTGTAAATACATTATACTACATACTGATCACTGAGTGTAAATACATTATACTATATACTGCTCACTGAGTGTGTAATACATTATAGTATATACTGCTCACTGAGTGTGTAATATATTATACTATATACTGATCACTGAGTGTGTAATATATTATACTATATACTGCTCACTGAGTGTGTAATACATTATAGTATATACTGATCACCGAGTGTGTAATACATTATACTATATACTGATCACTGAGTGTAAATACATTATACTATATAATGATCACTGAGTGTAAATAGATTATACTATATAATGATCACTGGGGGTAAATACATTTTACTATATACTGCTCACTGAGTGTGTAATACATTATACTATATACTGATCACTGAGTGTAAATACATTATACTATATAATGATCACTGAGGGTAAATACATTATACTATATACTGCTCACTGAGTGTGTAATACATTATACTACATACTGATCACCGAGTGTGTAATACATTATACTATATACTGATCACTGAGTGTGTAATACATTATACTATATACTGATCACTGAGTGTGTAAGATATTATACTATTTACTGATCACTGAGTGTAAATGCATTATACTATATACCTCTCACTGAGTGTGTAATACATTATACTATATACTGATCACTGAGTGTAAATACATTATACTATATAATGATCACTGAGGGTAAATACATTATACTATATACTGATCACTAAGTGTAAATACATTATACTATATACTGATCACTGAGTGTAAATACATTATACTATATATTGATCACTGAGTGTGTAATACATTATACTATATACTGCTCACTGAGTGTAAATACATTATACTATATACTGCTCAATGAGTGTGTAATACATGATACTATATACTGATCACTGAGTGTAAATATATTATACTATATACTGCTGAGTGTGTAATACATTATACTATATACTGCTCACTCAGTGTGTAATACATTATACTATATACTGCTCACTGAGTATAAATACATTATACTATATACTGCTCACTGAGTGTGTAATACATTATACTATATAATGATCACTGAGGGTAAATACATTATACTATATACTGCTCACTGAGTGTGTAATACATTATACTATATACTGCTCACTGAGTGTGTAATACATTATACTATATACTGATCACTGAGTGTAAATACATTATACTATATGCTGATCACTGAGTGTGTAATACATTATACTATATACTGCTCACTGAGTGTAAATACATTATACTATAAACTGATCACTGAGTGTGTAATACATTATACTATATACTGCTCACTGAGTGTAAATACATTATACTATACACTGATCACTGAGTAATACATTATACTATATACTGATCACTGAGTGTGTAATACATTTTACTATATACTGATCACTGAGTGTAAATACATTATACTATATACTGCTCACTGAGTGTGTAATACATTATACTATATACTGATCACTGAGTGTAAATATATTATACTATATACTGATCACCGAGTGTGTAATACATTATACTATATACTGATCACTGAGTGTAAATACATTATACTATATACTGCTCACTGAGTGTGTAATACATTATACTATATACTGATCACTGAGTGTGTAATACATTTTACTATATACTGATCACTGAGTGTAAATACATTATACTATATAATGATCACTGAGGGTAAATACATTATACTATATACTGCTCACTGAGTGTGTAATACATTATACTATATACTGCTCACTGAGTGTGTAATACATTATACTATATACTGATCACTGAGTGTAAATACATTATACTATATACTGATCACTGAGTGTGTAATACATTATACTATATACTGCTCACTGAGTGTAAATACATTATACTATATACTGCTCACTGAGTGTAAATACATTATACTATATACTGATCACTGAGTGTGTAATACATTATACTATATACTGATCACTGTGTGTAAATACATTATACTATACACTGATCACTGAGTAATACATTATACTATATACTGATCACTGAGTGTGTAATACATTTTACTATATACTGATCACTGAGTGTAAATACATTATACTATATACTGCTCACTGAGTGTGTAATACATTATACTATATACTGATCACTGAGTGTAAATATATTATACTATATACTGATCACCGAGTGTGTAATACATTATACTATATACTGATCACTGAGTGTGTAATACATTTTACTATATACTGCTCACTGAGTGTAAATACATTATACTGTATACTGATCACTGAGTGTAAATACATTATACTATATACTGATCAGAGTGTAAATACATTATTCTATATACTGATCACCGAGTGTGTAATACATTATAGTATATACTGATCACTGAGTGTAAATACATTATACTATATACTGCTCAGTGGGTGTGTAATACATTATAGTATATACTGATCACTGAGTGTAAATACATTATACTATATACTGCTCACTGAGTGTGTAATACATTATACTATTTACTGCTCACTGAGTGTTCAGGTGAATCTGTCCCTTTAAGTCAGGTGTGCTGGATTCCTTGGTTTATTATCTAGTTTCATTCCTGTTTGTTTAAGTTAAATAGAAAAGAGTCGGAGACAGGTACAACTGGTTACTGTGTTCATTATTCACAGCCTGACGGGTGTCACTGACAGTAAGTGGGCAAATCCCTCAACAGACCAGCTGCTTACTAAGCACCTGCAGATCTGGGTATGTATGTATGTGTGTATATTGTGTATATATTTGTGTATATTGTGTGTGTGTGTGTATGTATATAAGTATATGTGTGTGTATGTTGTGTATATTGTGTGTGTATATGTGTGTGTATATGTGTGTGGGGGTGCGCATGACTATGTGTATGTGCATTTATAAGTGTATATGCATGTGTGTGTATGTATATATGTATGTGTATATATAGGTGTGTACATTTGTGTGTTGATATATTTGTGTGTATATTAGTATGGTATCTGTGCATGTGTATATAAGTACCTGATGCGTATGTATATAAGTATCTGTGTGTGTATATGTATATGTTTGTGTTATTATTCTAAATTAATTATTTAGAAAAGTCTTAGGCAGCCTCCAGCTTCTGAATATTAATCATCGCTCCCGCACCCCAGGGCTGGCTGTCGTCTGTGCAATGTCACTTTTAATAGAAAAGGTATTTCAGACATTTGACTTCCAACCCGGTCAACAACACTTTGTGAAGCACATGGAAAACATGGTCCAAAATGTTACCAACTACGCCTTTCCCATCTCACATTATACACAAAACTTTACTGAGTAAAAAAGAATAAAGAAAAAGAAAGAACGAAAGAAAGAAAACTACGGAATTCTGAGTAGCACTTGTCTAATCACTTCAGTGGAACTGCAAGACCTTCCAGACACAGACATTTCATCCTACAATGAAAAGTTATTGAGCCGATCACAGGCACGGCCCATGTCCCTACACCTACGGTAAAACAACAAAAAACGCTGCGATATAAAAAAGAATTTCCATGATAAAAAAAATGAAAAAAAAAAAAAAGGGAATCTAAGAACACGGTAATATTAGAAACAGAGTAGAATATGTAGAAACTAGTTGAAGAGGCCGTTAGTGCCACTGCCAGCCGGGGCGCGGGGTAGTCATGCACAGTAGAGACTGCCTGCGCCGCGGCTTATACAGAGCTGGAGCCACGGCGCGGGCAGTCTCTACTGCGCATGACTGCGTCGTTACACACGTTTTGTGTAAGATGTGTAAGACCTTTAGGAAGCGCATAAGAGAAGATGAAACACGTAAGGTCAACATTGAGTTCATTAAAAGGACACTAGCAGAAAATCAAGGGATAATGAAACACATTGTCACCGCTTACTTGTCCTTACCTCGCCGCCGTTCGTTCGGTACTGCGGGCTGTTCTCTCTCCCTGCTCCGCCTTTTGGAGCGCTTCCTGCTTCCGGGTTGTCGCGATGACGTCACCTCATAGTATGTATATACAGTCATGCATCCAGCCGCTCGGCGCACTTACACAGTGTTCCTGTAGCGAGCAGACCTGTTCTCAGTATCTGTGCTTCATAGCCTTGATCCTGCATTGCCTATAGTGTATGACCCTCTGGCTTCCCTGCTGACCACTCTTTTGTCTTCTCGATTTGGACCTCCTTACCTTTGATGTGTATGACCAATTGGCTTCCCTACTGACCATTCTACTTGCCTGCTGAATTGGATTCTATTGTCTTAGCTGTGTATGACCATTTGGCTTCCTTACTGACCATTCTATTTTGCCTACTGATTGTATACCTTTACCTTTGCTGTATATAATCTATTCTATTGTGATTTCATCCAGATACTATTCTTTTCACGTTTGCATCCTTGGGGAGTTCACACTACCTCGTAGCCTCCGTACTCTAGCCACGTTCTCAAATCTTCGCTCTCTAGCCATCACTCCCCCCTGCAGGAGAGTCTGTACTGTTTTTGGTAATTCCATCCAGGTCAGGGTCCTGGCTCAACCAGGATCGGACATCTGGCTTCGCGGCCAGCAACTTTAATTCGGCCTTAGCCGCAGCACGGTCTTACCAAGGCAGTCACCGCTCTACTAGCACCGCTCTCTATCCAGCGATCCCAAGCACTCCCTCTCTTGCAGGTTATACCTGTCCCGCTAGTACTATTGGAGTCTGACACACATAGGAGCCAAATGAAGGACAACTGAATGCAGTGCCAGAGGCTGGAGCTGTGCCAGAAGTTTTGGTGGAAGAAGCAGAAGCTTCAATAAAATCAAATAAAAATGGCAAAGCAGCTGGACCTGATAAAGTCACTATTGAAAGGTGATAAGATGGATTTAAAAAATTACTGACCAATAAGCCCATGGCCAGTGGTCTGCAAGGTTTTCACAAAGGTACTACCTAAAAAAATGGACACTATACTTAACATGGCACGATCTAAGGAACAAGCAGACATCAGGATCGGTATCAGTACAATGGACCACATCCAGCAGGGCAACAAGTTATACAGCGACATAATGAATACCACCTTCCATTATGCAGCCTTCATTGACTACGAAAAGGCCTCTGAGTCAGTGAAAAAGAAAGCAATAAACAATACCCTGATCAACTAAGAAATAGAGAGAGCGTCCATCAATATCCTCCAAAAAATATACTAAAATGCAACTACATCGATACAAGTCAAAATGATAAAGTCCAGATCACCACAGAAAAAGGCGTTCGACAATAAGACAATCCAATCTCCCCAAAACTATCTCCTGCTTGTTTGGAAAAAATTGTCAGTAAGCTAAATTGGAACAAAAAATGACTTAAGATGAATGGAGAATACCTCCATCACTTACGTGTTGCAGTCAATATCATACTCCTTCCCACTGGTCCTGAAGAACTGATAGAACGCATTGAAGAATTACAACAGAAAAGCAAACATTTTTTATCTGAAGATGAATATCAACAAAAAGTAATTCATGTTTAACAAATTTACCATCCTAAGGAAAACCTCAGATGGACAAGAACAAGAAGTGGACAAGGATGTTTACCATGGACAGGAAATGTCAAGATGGGAACACCATGATGTAAACTGAGTGACAAAACTGGGATGGAAAGCATCTGGAGAAGTTTATAGTACTGTCTTTAACACAAATGTACCACTCTGCGTCAAGTGAAAGGTTTTGACTAATGTGTCCTCCCAGGAAATGGACAGGCCCCATAGCTAGAGGACCTGATGGTTGATGGACCAAACACATTTTGTAATGAATTCCACTCAATACTAGACACTCAAGAAGAAGGCCAAAGACAAGATGGGTAGCTGAATTTACCACATTTACACAGTGGCAAGAAAAGGCACAGGATTGAAGTTGTTGGAGGCTTGCTGAGGAGGTCTCCAGGGGATCGACAACAGCTGAAGATGATGGTGATGATGATGTCTATCTGTTGACATTTCCTGTTTTAGGTAAATATACCACTTCTTCTAGTTTAGACCAACATTTCTGCTTTCCTGCCATAGATCTTCAATGCGTTCTTACAGTTCTTCAGGATTACTGGCAAAAACTATGATAGTATCTGAAAATGTAAGTGATGTATGTAGAGTAGACTTGTGCATGGCAAAGATTTTCGGTAAAATTCGATTTCGGACAAATTTTTTTTTTCCCCATTTGGAGGATCCAAATTTCGGACCAGACCTGTTCGACTCTGACAAAATTTGGCAATAGTCCAAATTATTCGGCCGATTTAAAAAAAAATAAAATAATAAAATATTCAATAAAAAATTGAAATTAAACAAATAATAATTAAAAAAATACATTACACTAAATTAATAATATTATTAAACCTCTAATGAGACAGGAAGGGGTATTTTATAAACCCCTACACACTTATTAACCCTTAATAGGGCAAATATGGGGTGAGTGGCTGCAGTGTAACATGGCTGTGTGATACAAATGAATACACAACAAACACACAAAATAAAGCCCTGCGCTCACTCCCAGTCCTCCTGGGGAGCACCAATGGCAATAGTATATACATCAGCCCAAAATATACAGTACACAAAGAGTTACCTGCGCTCTGTCCCAAACCCCTATGCACATTTACATCATTGGAGGCTTTTAGTTTCACTCCAATGGCCATTTGAATGTAAGCTCACCTGCCGCGCCAAGGCAAACCTCACAGGTGAGTCCATCAGGACAACTACATTATTTTGTATGACTTTTCTTAAGCTGCGCCCGTTATGTAACATATTATTACTGCCAAAACTGTAAAAAAAAAAAAAAAAAGTGTTTTTTTTATTTTGTAATTTTTTAATTTTTGTAATAGTAAATGAAAATCTATATATGTAGATATCACGTCAAATTAAGGCCCTTTCTGCCCTTTAAAAAACAGTATATAATATGTGTTTGTGCAATAAATGAGAAATATAGGAATTATGGATGAACACACACATAGCAAAAATACCAGAATTGCTTGTGTCCTTATGTGGTTATATCTGCACTTTGTATGAACTGTAAAGCGCCTGTTTTACCACATCTATTTTTAGCAGCATGTAGCAACATTGTAATAGTTTCAGGTGGGAAAGCGCCGTCCGAATTTCCGAAATTTACACCGAAATTTTGGACTAGGTCCGTTTCAGATTCTGATTTTTTTTGTGGGCGGACCTTGGCTTTCGGAAGGTCCAAATGATGCCGAATACGCCTTATTCGTCCTAATTCTGAAATTAGCCGAACCGAATTGCACAAGTCTAATATAGAGTCCATTGATCTAAATAAGCAGAAAATAGTTTTGGGGAGATTGTGCCCCCTTTTTTTATGTTGACCTGTATTGATGCAGGAGCATTTTCATATATTGATTGGAGGATATTGATGTAAGCGCTATATATTTCTTGGTTGATCAGGGAATCAATTATTGCTTGATTTTTACTGAGTCACAGGCCTTTTCATAGTCAATACGCTATGTACAATAGAAGGTGTATTCAATATGTCACTCTATAACTTATTGCACTGTCTGGATCTGGTCTACTGTACTGAACTCGCTCCTGAAGTCTGCTTGTTCCTTATTTTGTGTTAGTATGGTGTCTATTCTTCTTGATAGTATCTTTGTGTTGTGTTGTGTTAGTGTGGTGTCCATTCTTACTGATAGTATCTTTGTGTTGTGTTAGTGTGGTGTCTATTCTTCTTGATAGTATCTTTGTGTTGTGTTGTGTTAGTGTGGTGTCCATTCTTCTTGATAGAACCTTTATGAAGACCTTGCAGACCACCCTGCAGTAGACCTATTGGTCAGTACTTCGTTATATCCGCCTTATCTCCATAGGATGATTTCTGCATTTTTCCATGTTTCTGGTACTTTGCCAAGTAATAGGCATTTTGATAATACTTTATCTAGGGCTCTGAATAACAGTCGTCCTCCGGATTTCTACATTTTAATAGTAAATTTATCAGGTCCAACTGCTTTTGCCGTTTTTCATTTATTTTATTGCAGCTTCCACTTCTAGCACAGCTTCATCCTCTGGACCTGTATCCAGTTGTCCTTCATCCTCTGGACCAGTATCCGCTTGTCCTTCATCTTCTGGACCTGTATCCGCTTGTCCTTCATCCTCTGGACCTGTATCCGGTTGTCCTTCATCCTCTGGACCTGTATCCGCTTGTCCTTCATCCTCTGGACCAGTTGTCCTTCATCCTCTGGACCTGTATCCGCTTGTCCTTCATCCTCTGGACCAGTTGTCCTTCATCCTCTGGACCTGTATCCGCTTGTCCTTCATCCTCTGGACCAGTTGTCCTTCATCCTCTGGACCTGTATCTGCTTGTCCTTCATCCTCTGGACCTGTTGTCCTTCATCCTTATAAAGAGCTGGCTGGGATGGGGTTAGTGAGCGCGGTGAGGCTAATTTTAACCCTTTGAGTGTCAAAAGGGAATGCACTCAAAGGGTTAAAACAAAAATCAGGTCCCAATGACAGGCGACCTTCTAGGCAGATGCCTACTCTGCCTTATGATAAATCCGTCACCGGCCCTCTATGAATCCCTGGGACAAGGCGTACTGCTGTATAATCATTACAAGGGACTTTATATGGTCAGGGATTGCCTGTCATCTCCTGGGTGCAATTACATTGTCTGTGTGGCACGTTACGTATCATATTATATATATACTAGCAATGTGGAACGTTACATATCATATTATATATATACTAGCAATGTGGGACATTACATATCATATTATATATACTAGCAATGTGGCACGTTACATATCATATTATATATACTAGCAATGTGGCACGTTACATATCATATTATATATATATACTAGCAATGTGGCACGTTACATATCATATTATATATATACTAGCAATGTGGGATGTTATATATCATATATATATATATACTAGCAATGTGGCACGTTACATATCATATTATATATATATACTAGCAATGTGGCACGTTACATATCATATTATATATATACTAGCAATGTGGGATGTTATATATCATATATATATATATACTAGCAATGTGGCACGTTACATATCATATTCTATATATATACTAGCAATGTGGCACGTTACATATCATATTCTATATATATATATATACACAATCAGCCTGGGCATACCGGGATGGAACAGCACACAGCAGTGATGCAAACGGTCCCTAACGGACCGAAAACGTTTGGTGTTATGAAGCAATACTTTAATAAATCTTCTTTCTGTGCATCAATGCTGTGTGCCGTCCCGGTATGCCCGGGCTGATTGCGTTTGTAAACTCTTATGGAATGTGCACCAGACTTCTGGTCTTTATGATTTTTGAGTGCCACTGTCAGTCCATTTTGTCCTGTATATATATATATATATATAGTAGGATTTATCCCCCGAACAAAACAAGGGTACTCCCACTGCTGAAAGATGTTTTATTAAATAGTTATTACAGTTCAATCTTGAATTCTTTATGTGCAATATCACAGTGGCCTCAAATTGTACAGTGGCGCTGTTGTTACACCGTCCTATGGAGATTTATGGTCAACTCACCAGAGCTGTCCATAGGATGGTGTAACAACAGCACCACTGTACAATTTGAGGCCACTGTGATATTGCACATAAAGAATTCAAGATTGAACTGTAATAACTATTTAATAAAACATCTTTCAGCAGTGAGAGTTCCCTTGTTTTTCATCATAGCAACTGTTAATTTTGATACTCTGGTTGGTTATTCTTGTTTTACAGGAGGTACAAGGGCACGGGCAGTGTGTACGACAGTATCTATAACTTCCCCTTGTAGGGTGAACTGTCTGCGTCTGGAAGGTCGTGCCGCTCACTACTAACTCACAATTCCTATGATGTTTCACTAGTCGGCTGGAGTCAATCTTCAGGTTTGTTGACCTGATACTTTTCTTTCTTTCAGTTTTGATTTTTGCTCTCACTACATGATGGTCAGCCAAAGTTAAACCAATTTAACCCCTTAGTGACAGCCGCGATCGTACACGGCTGTCACCTTAACGCCCATGGAACATTTTTTTTTTTTTGTAAACTGATTCCGGAGTCTCAGAGACCCGGAATTCCGTGACTTACCAGGTACGTCCTCTGTCACTAAGTGACAGTTTTTGCAGGACGTACCTGGTAAGTCGATTGTCGCTATGGGGTTAAGACTGAGCAGTCAGAGAATATAATTTTATTATTTGCAAGTATGAAGTTGATTTCACTTGTATTAACATTAGGGATTTTCCACGTCCATTTTCCTGGGACTATTTCCTGTAGAATGAATTCATGATGTACATTCAGTCAGTTGGTTTCCTCTGTTGGATATCCTTTTAAAAGGTTGCATTTAAAGTATTGTGCGTCTGCACGCCACAATCACCAAGTCACCTGTATGAAAAGGGCGACATGAGAATCTCGCCCTGCATATAAGCGTGAGATTCTCATGTCGCCTCTTAATGCCGCAGCATTGCCAGCATACCTGAATCTGGATCCAGTCCTCTACAGGGCCGGATTTAGATGTCAGGAGCCTGTAGGCACAGAAATCTGAAGCTCCCCCCCATTGGCCACACTTCCACAATGCTCCTAATGTCCACGTTGACCACAATCATCTCCATATTGCCCTCACATTGCCCCATGATCTCCATATTGCCCTCACATTGCCCCCATCAGCTCCACATTGCCCTCACATTGAACCCCATCAGCTCCATATCGGCCCCATCAGCTCCAGCTTGCCCCCCATCAGCTCCATATTGCCCTCACATTGCCCCATCATCTCAGTACTGCCCCCATCAACTCCATATTGCCCCTATCAGCTCCATATTGCCCCCATCAGCCCCATATTGCCCTCACATTGCCCCATCATCTCAATATTGCCCCATCAGCTCTATATTGCCCTCACATTGCCCCCGTCATCTCCACATTGCCCTCACGTTGCCCCATCAGCTCCATATTGCCCTCACATTGAATCCCATCAGCTCCATATTGGCCCCATCAGCTCCAGCTTACCCCCCCATCAGCTCCATATTGCCCTCATATTACCACATCATCTCAGTATTGCCCTCATCAGCTCCATATTGCCCTTACATTGCTCCTTCATCTCAATGTTGCCCCCATCAGCTCCATATTGTCCTCACATTGCCCCATCATCTTCATATTGCCCCCATCCACTCCATATTGCCCTCACATTGCCCCCATCATCTCCACATTGCCCCCATCAGCTCCACATTGCCTTTACATTGCCCCCATCAGATCCATATTGCCCATATCAGCTCAATATTGCCCTCACATTGCCCCCATCATCTCCACATTGCCCCCATCCGCTCCATATTGCCCTCACATTGCCCCCATCAACTCCATATTGCCCCCATCAGCTCCATATTGCCCTCACACTGCCCCATTAGCTCCATATTGCCCTCACACTGCCCCATCAGCTCCATATTGCCCCATTAGCTCCATATTGCCCTCACATTGCCCCCATCAGCTCCATATTGCCCCATCAGCTTCACATTACCCCCATCAGCTCCATATTGCCCTCACATTGCCCCATCAGCTCCATATTGCCCCCATCAGCTCCATATTGCCCTCACATTGCCCCATCAGCTCCATATTGCCCCCATCAGCTCCATATTGCCCTCACATTGCCCCATCAGCTCCATATTACCCCATCAGCTCCATATTGCCCCCCACCTTCTCCATATTGCCCCCCCATCAGCTCCATATTGCCCCCATCAGCTCCATATTGCCCTCACATTGCCCCATCAGCTCCATATTGCCCCATCAGCTCCATATTGCCCCCCATCTTCTCCATATTGCCCCCCCATCAGCTCCATATTGCCCCTCCCCGTGTCTGTTTCCTACCTCTTACGGACGCCCCTCCTCCCTGGGGGTCCAGCAGCGTGGCAGCTGGCCGGTCTGTCCTCCTTCTGCATAGACCTGTAGCTGCTGTTGCTCCCGCGCGGTCTTCTCTTCAATAGTGCAGAGCGCTGGAAGATGATGTCATGATGATATCATCTCCCAGCCAACGAGGGAGCTCAGCAGCTATAGTTCTGTGGCATAGACCTCACCTGGCTGGGATGGGGTTAGTGAGCGTGGTGAGGCTAATTTTAACCCTTTGAGTGCCAGAGGGGAATGCACTCAAAGGGTTAAAACAAAAATCAGGTCCCAATGACAGGCGACCTTCTAGGCAGATGCCTACTCTGCCTTATGATAAATCCAGCCCTGGCCCTCTATGAATCCCTGGGACAAGGCGTACTGCTGTATAATCATTACAAGGGACTTTATATGGTCAGGGATTGCCTGTCATCTCCTGGGTGCAATTACATTGTCTGTGTGGCACGTTACGTATCATATTATATATATACTAGCAATGTGGAACGTTACATATCATATTATATATATATACTAGCAATGTGGGACATTACATATCATATTATATATACTAGCAATGTGGCACGTTACATATCATATTATATATACTAGCAATGTGGCACGTTACATATCATATTATATATATATACTAGCAATGTGGAACGTTACATATCATATTATATATATACTAGCAATGTGGGACGTTACATATCATATATATATATACTAGCAACGTGGGACGTTACGTATCATATTATATATATACTAGCAATGTGGGATGTTATATATCATATATATATATATACTAGCAATGTGGGACGTTACATATCATATTCTATATATATACTAGCAATGTGGGACGTTACGTATCATATTATATATATACTAGCAATGTGGGATGTTATATATCATATATATATATATACTAGCAATGTGGGACATTACGTATCATATATATATACTAGCAATGTGGGCCGTTACATATCATATATATATATACTAGCAATGTGGGACGTTACGTATCATATTATATATATACTAGCAATGTGGGACATTACATATCATATTATATATATACTAGCAATGTGGCACGTTACGTATCATATTATATATATATACTAGCAATGTGGAACGTTACATATCATATTATATATATATACTAGCAATGTGGAACGTTACGTATCATATTATATATATACTAGCAATGTGGCACATTACATATCATATTATATATACTAGCAATGTGGGACATTACATATCATATTATATATATACTAGCAATGTGGAACGTTACATATCATATTATATATATACTAGCAATGTGGCACGTTACATATCATATTATATATATACTAGCAATGTGGCACATTACATATCATATTATATATACTAGCAATGTGGCACATTACATATCATATTATATATACTAGCAATGTGGGATGTTACATATCATATTATATATACTAGCAATGTGGCACTTTACATATCAGATTATATATACTAGCAATGTGGCACGTTACATATCATATATATATATATATACTAGCAATGTTACATATATAGTTACATAGTTACATAGTAATTTAGGTTGAAAAAAGACTTGCGTCCATCCAGTTCAACCCTTTTCCTATTCCTGTTTACCATCGCTGACCCAAAAGAAGGCATCCGACTCCAAATGGCAATCAGATTTCTCCCTGGATCAACAAGCCCTATCTAAATATTAATCCCAATACTAACGTGCATAGCCCTCTATATTATGCTCTTTTAAATAAGTATCCAGGCCCCTTTTAAAGGCATCTAATGTATTTGATAGCACCACCTCCTCCGGAAGTGCATTCCATACCTTTATTGTCCTTACTGTAAAGAAACCCTTCCGCTGTTGTAGACTAAATCTCCTTTCCTCAAGTCTAAGCGGGTGGCCCCTTGTCCTGTGTACTGTTCTGTTAATGAACAGGTCTTTTGAAAGCCCTTTATATGGGCCTTGAACATATTTATATAGTGTTATCATATCCCCTCTAAGACGCCGTTTCTCTAGTGTGTACAAGTTTAACTTTTCTAGCCTCTCTTCATAACTAAAACTTTCCATTCCCCTTACTAGTTTTGTAGCCCTCCTCTGCACTCTCTCTAGTTCCATAATGTCCTTCTTCAGAAAGGGCGCCCAGAATTGAACAGCATATTCTAGGTGGGGTCTTACCATGGACCTGTAAAGAGGCATAATTATATCTTCCTCCCTTGAGTCAATACCCCTTTTAATACATGCCAATATCTTATTGGCCTTTGCAGCTGCCAGCTGGCACTGCATGCTACTGCTAAGTCTATTGTCTACCATTACTCCTAAATCCTTTTCATTAGTAGATTTCCCCAGAGAAACACCATTTAAACTATATGTTGCATTTTTATTATTATACCCAAAATGCATAACTTTACACTTGTCTATATTGAATCTCATTTGCCATTTGCCTGCCCAGTTACTCAATTTGTCCAAGTCCTCTTGTAATGAAGACACATCCAGTTCAGACTTTATTACCTTACTTAATTTTGTGTCATCGGCAAACACTGATACATGGCTTCCTATGCCCTCTGGGAGGTCATTAATAAACAAATTAAAAAGAAGAGGACCCAGGACAGATCCCTGAGGCACTCCACTTATCACGTTTATCCAACTGGAGAACTTGCCATTTACTACCACTCTTTGCATTCTATCTTTCAGCCAATTTCCAATCCACTCACAAACATTTTGCCCTAGTCCTATTTCATTCAATTTGTACAGTAACCTCTTGTGTGGAACCGTATCAAATGCCTTGGCAAAGTCTAAATAGATCACGTCAACCGCCTCTCCCTCATCTATATTATTACTTACTTTTTCATAAAATGCGATCAAGTTCGTTTGACAAGACCTATCTTTCACAAAGCCATGTTGGCTATTGCTAATGATATTCCTGTTCCAGCAGAATTCTTGAATATATTCCCTTAGCAACCTTTCAAACAGCTTCCCTACCACAGATGTCAAGCTTACGGGTCTGTAATTTCCTGGCTGGGACTTTGATCCCTTTTTAAATATGGGCACCACATCTGCTTTACGCCAATCCATGGGCACCATACCAGAAATAAAAGAATCCCTGAAAATCAGATATATCGGTCTGGCCAGGGTCTGGCCTAGCTCCCTAAGTACCCGTGGGTGTATACCATCTGGCCCCGGAGCCTTGTCTACCTTGACACCATTCAATTGTTTTAACACTTTTTCTTGTGTTAGCCAGTCCCATGCTTGCTGTGCCTGTTCTGTAAAAGTAGTTTGCAGATTCTTGTCCAATGGGTCTTCCTTGGTAAAAACAGAAGAAAAGAAATTATTTAAAATATCTGCCTTCTCTCTGTCACCTTTGACCATCTCACCCGTTTCAGCTAACAAGGACCCAACATTATCAGACTTTAATTTTTTGCCATTAATGTATTTAAAGAATTTTTTTGGGTTGCTTTTGCTCTCCTTAGCAATATTTTTTTCATTCTCCAGTCTAGCTAATTTAATAGCCTTTTTACAGGTTTTGTTGACATTTTTGTATTCTGCAAATGCCTCTGCTGATCCCTCAGCTTTGTAATGTTTAAATGCTGCTTTCTTGTTATTTATTTCATGAATTACTTTACTGGTTAGCCACATTGGTTTCAATTTGCTTCTTTTGTATTTGTTTCCAACAGGGATAAATTTATATGTGTATTTTTGCAATGTTATTTTGAAGGCATTCCACTTACCTTCTGTGTTTTTTCCTGAAAATATTTTATCCCAGTCAACGAGACCAAGGGATGAATTAAACCTGCTAAAGTTGGCCTTTTTAAAATTCAGTGTTTTGGTGGAACTCGTATCAACTTGTTTTTTTGAATTAATCTCAAACGATACCATGTTATGGTCACTATTCCCCAAGTGCTCCCTTACTTGGATGTTAGAGATAAGTTCTTCATGGTCAGTTATTACCAAATCCAGACACATTGCTATATACTAGCAATGTGGAACGTTACATATCATATATATATATATACTAGCAATGTGGCACGTTACATATCATATTATATATATATACTAGCAATGTGGAACGTTACATATCATATTATATATATATACTAGTAATGTGGAACGTTACATATCATATTATATATATATACTAGCAATGTGGGACGTTACGTATCATATTATATATATACTAGCAATGTGGGACGTTACGTATCATATATATATACTAGCAATGTGGGATGTTATATATCATATATATATATATACTAGCAATGTGGGACATTACGTATCATATATATATACTAGCAATGTGGGACGTTACATATCATATATATATATACTAGCAATGTGGGACGTTACGTATCATATTATATATATACTAGCAATGTGGGACATTACATATCATATTATATATATACTAGCAATGTGGCACGTTACGTATCATATTATATATATATACTAGCAATGTGGAACGTTACATATCATATTATATATATATACTAGCAATGTGGAACGTTACGTATCATATTATATATATACTAGCAATGTGGCACATTACATATCATATTATATATACTAGCAATGTGGGACATTACATATCATATTATATATATACTAGCAATGTGGAACGTTACATATCATATTATATATATACTAGCAATGTGGCACATTACATATCATATTATATATACTAGCAATGTGGCACATTACATATCATATTATATATACTAGCAATGTGGGATGTTACATATCATATTATATATACTAGCAATGTGGCACTTTACATATCAGATTATATATACTAGCAATGTGGCACGTTACATATCATATATATATATATATACTAGCAATGTGGAACGTTACATATCATATATATATATATACTAGCAATGTGGCACGTTACATATCTATATATATAAAAGAATACTTTGTGCCTGCCAAAACACACCCAGGGGTGGTATTAAGGAGGAGTTACTGTTCCCATTGGGTGATTCAATCATGCAGGGAGTTGGCCCGCCCCCCACTATGCAGCCCACCCACCACTATCAAAGTCAGAAAAAAACAATATGGCCGCCACTTGCTCCTACACCACAGACAAACACACATGCCCCACTCACACAGCACCACACAAACACACACACATGCCCCACTCACACAGCACCACACAAACACACACACATGCCCCACTCACACAGCACCAAGCAGACATGCCCCCACTCACACACACAGCACCACATACACCACATACACACACAAAGCCAGAAATACATATGGCTGACACACACACACAGTCACTCACCCTGACTCCCAGAGGCCTCAGCAGGACCTGTAGTGCAGCACCAGAGGAACAAAATTGCACTCAAAGGGTTAAGGTAGGTCCTCATTGCTCAATTATTTCTTCACTGTCATCATTTGCCATGCAAGACACAGGACAGACAGCCATCAGATTCACACTTAACCCACTGACTGCCACAGGGTTGTGTATCAAGTTTTACCCCTCAGGGAGTGTGTTCAAACTCCTCACACTGTAAACTTGCATTTCCCTCCCACTTCTCCTCCTTCCCCAGCCTATTACTAACACTTTTCCATATTTATGTTAAGCCCCGCCCCCTACTCGCGATTAAGCCCCGCCCCCTTTTAACCCAGATTGCCCCATTGCTCTCTCCACATCAGCACCACATGAGGGACTCCACAAGTAAAAATTCCCAGGTATAACACATACATGCCTCACTCACACAGCACCAAACACCCATACACACACACACAAAGCCAGAAAGAAAGATGGCTGACACACAGTCACTCACCTTGACTCCCAGTGGCCTCAGCAGGACCTGTAGTAAAGCCACTGAATGGTGCTGCATCAGCAGGGGAACAAAATGGCACTCAAAGGGTTAAGGTAGGCCCTCATTGCTGAATTACTTCTTCACTGTCACCATTTGCCATGCAAGACACAGGACAGACAGCCATCAGATTCACACTTAACCCACTGACTGCCACAGGGTTCTGTATCAAGTTTTACCCCTCATGGAGTGTGTTCAAACCCCTCACACTGTAAACTTGCATTCCCCTCCCACTTCTCCTCCTTCCCCAGCCTATTACTAACACTTTTTCACATTTATGTTAAGCCCCGCCCCCTACTCGTGATTAAGCCCCACCCACTTTTAACCCAGATTGCCCCATTTGTCTCTCCACATCAGCACCACATCAGTCCCCTCTAGGGACTTCACAAGTCAGTGTTCCCAGGTATGAATACACTTCCCACTGCTATTTAACTCTGACATGCCTCTCTATACCTTAACCCTTTGAGTGCCAGAGGGGTACACAACTCATGAGCACATGTGTTTCTGCTCATATATGTTGTGTGTGTGTGTGTACATCTCTGTTACATATGTGTGTCCATGTGTGCATCTCCAGTGTGTCTGTGTGTACATGTCTTTTGCATGTTTCTGCCGCTCACTGTGTGTATGTGCATACCTCCCAGCATTTCACAGGGCCAAAGAGGGACACGTTAGTTTTAGGTAATATTATTGGGGGTGTGGCTGGTGGGCGGGGCATTAGTAAGAATTTTTAGGTTATTTCATGACCTATTACTGGCTATTTATGTAACTGAATAAATGATTTAGTTCAAGACCAAAGTATTTTATTTGCACAGACTAATGTATACACACATAAGTAACACACAAAGTAATACACACCACACAGTCAGGGCTGGTGCAAGGATTTTTGCCACCCTAGGCAAAACCTAATTTTGCCGCCCATTTCGCTCCGCCCCTTGTGTCCCACCCCTTTATACCCTGCCTACTTATACCCAACCTCTTTTCATGATTGTCCTCTCTCTGCCCCCTGAGCCACTCTGCCCCTGTTCTGGAGATGCCTGTAAGAGATGCCCCCCACCAGCTCCAACTTGCCCCTTATCAGCTTCACTTTGGCCCACCAGCTCCACTTTGCCCCTATCAACTCCAACTTGCCCCCATCAGCTCCAACGTGCCCCCACCAGCTCCATTTTGCCCCCTCAGCTTCACTTTACCCCCTCAGCTCCAACTTACCCCCATCAGCTCCACTTTACCCCCCATCCTCTCCAACTTACCCCCATCAGCTCCACTTTGCCCCCCATCCGCTCCAACTTGCCCCCATCCGCTCCAACTTGCCCCCACCAGCTCCACTATGCCCTCTCAGCTCCAACTTGCCCCCATCCGCTCCAACTTGCCCCCCCATCCGCTCCAACTTGCCCCACCAGCTCCACTTTGCCCCCCCTCAGCTCCACTTGCCCCCCCTCAGCTCCAACTTGCCCCCCCTCAGCTCCACTTTGACCCTCATCAGCTCCACTTTGACCCTCATCAGCTCCAACTTGCCCCCATCATCTCCAACTTGCCACCACCAGCTCCACTATGCCCCCTCAGCTCCAGCTTTCCCCTAACAGCTCCAACTTGCCCCCATCATCTCCACTTTGCCCCACATCTGCTCCAACTTGCCCCCTCAGCTCCACTATGCCCCCTCAGCTCCAACTTGCCCCCCATCACATACCTGTATCTCCCGCGCAGTCTTCTCTTCAGTAATGCAGAGCGCGGCTGGAGATCATGACTCCCAGCGCGCTCTGCATTACTAAAGATCCGACCAGATGAGGGAGCGCTGTAGCAACACAGACCTGACTGTGTTGTGGTTCCTGGCGTGGTGTGTGGGCGCAGCTCTTCTCCGCTGCATGCCCGCGCCCCCAGTACGTGTGCGCCCTAGGCCGGCGCCTACCTCGCCTATAGGTGGAGCCGGCCCTGCACACAGTCTGACCTCCTAAAAAGAGGGACAACAGGGTGGGAAAGAGGGACAGAGGGATTTGGCCCTCAAAGAGGGACTGTCCCTCCTAAAGAGGGACACTTGGGATGTATGGTATGTGTCTGCCTGTATGCTGCATATGTCTGTGTTTATCAGTGTGTCTGCATTTCAAACACGTGCGCCCAATGGTCATAACATGACGGGCAACGCCGTCCCATGTTGCTAGTCATATTATATATATATACTAGCAATGTGGAACGTTACATATCATATTATATATATATACTAGTAATGTGGAACGTTACATATCATATTATATATATATACTAGCAATGTGGGACGTTACGTATCATATTATATATATACTAGCAATGTGGCACGTTACATATCATATTATATATATACTAGCAATGTGGAACGTTACATATCATATTATATATATACTAGCAATGTGGCACATTACATATCATATTATATATATATACTAGCAATGTGGAACGTTACATATCATATATATATATATACTAGCAATGTGGCACATTACATATCATATTATATATACTAGCAATGTGGCACGTTACATATCAAATTATATATATATACTAGCAATGTGGAACGTTACATATCATATTATATATATATACTAGCAATGTGGGACGTTACGTATCATATTATATATATACTAGCAATGTGGGACATTACATATCATATTATATATATATACTAGCAATGTGGAACGTTACATATCATATTATATATATACTAGCAATGTGGGACGTTACGTATCATATTATATATATACTAGCAATGTGGCACGTTACATATCATATTATATTATATAGTAGGATTTATCCCCCTGAACAAAACAAGGGTGTTCCCACTCCTGAAAGGAGTTTTATATATTAGTTATTACAGTTCAGTTTTTAAATTTTTATGTGCAATATCACAGTGGCCTCAAATTGTACAGTGGCGCTGTTGTTACACCGTCCTATGGAGATTTATGGTCAACAAACCAGAGCTGTCTATAGGATGGTGTAACAACAGCGCCACTGTACAATTTGAGGCCACTGTGATATTGCACCTAAAAAATTCAACTTTGAGCTGTAATAACTATTTAATAAAACACCTTTCAGCAGTGGGAACACCCTTGTTTTGCTCAGGGGATAAATCCTAATATATCTATATATATATATGATATGTAACGTTTATTTTTTATATTTTAGTATTACTATTCCTTTCAGATTAATGTATTTACTGTACAATGTGCGGCAGTTTTAGGGTTAATGTATTTATTGTTCAATGTGCGGCAGTTTTAGGGTTAATGTATTTACTGTACAATGTGCGGCAGTTTTAGGGTTAATGTATTTATTGTTCAATGTGCGGCAGTTTTAGGGTTAAGGTATTTTCTGTATAATATGCGGCAGTTTTAGGGTTAATGTATTTACTGTACAATGTGCACTAGTTTTAGGGTTAATGTATTTTCTGTATAATGTGCGGTAGTTTTAGGGTTAATGTATATTCTGTATAATGTGCGGTAGTTTTAGGGTTAATGTATTTTCTGTATAATGTGCGGTAGTTTTAGGGTTAATGTATTTAATGTACAACGTGCGGCAGTTTTAGGGTTAATGTATTTTCTGTATAATGTGCGGTAGTTTTAGGGTTAATGTATATTTTGTATAATGTGCGGTAGTTTTAGGGTTAATGTATTTTCTGTATAATGTGCGGTAGTTTTAGGGTTAATGTATTTAATGTACAACGTGCGGCAGTTTTAGGGTTAATGTATTTACTGTATAATGTGCGATAGTTTTAGGGTTAATGTATTTACTGTACAATGTGCGGTAGTTTTAGGGTTAATGTATTTACTGTACAATGTGCGGCAGTTTTAGGGTTAATGTATTTTCTGTATAATGTGCGGTAGTTTTAGGGTTAATGTATTTACTGTACAATGTGCGGCAATTTTAGGGTTAATGTATTTTCTGTATAATGTGCGGCAGTTTTAGGGTTAATGTATTTAATGTATAATGTGCTGCATTTTTCGGGTTAATGTATTTACTGTACAATATGCGGTAGTTTTAGGGTTAATGTATTTACTGTACAGTGTGCGGTAGTTTTAGGGTTAATGTATTTACTGTATAATGTGCGGCAGTTTTAGGGTTAATGTAGTTACTATACAATGTGCGGTAGTTTTAGGGTTAATGTATTTACTGTACAATGTGCGGCAGTTTTAGGGTTAATGTATTTACTGTACAATGTGCGGCAGTTTTAGGGTTAATGTAGTTACTGTACAATGTGCTGTAGTTTTAGGGTTAATGTATTTTCTGTATAATGTGTGGTAGTTTTAGGGTTAATGTATTTACTGTACAATGTGCGGCAGATTTAGGGTTAATGTATTTACTGTACAATGTGCGGTAGTTTTAGGGTTAATGTATTTACTGTATAATGTGTGGTAGTTTTAGGGTTAATGTATTTACTGTACAATGTGCGGCAGTTTTAGGGTTAATGTATTTACTGTACAATGTGCGGTAGTTTTAGGGTTAATGTATTTACTGTACAATGTGCGGTAGTTTTAGGGTTAATGTATTTACTGTACAATGTGCGGCAGTTTTAGGGTTAATGTATTTTCTGTATAATGTGCGGTAGTTTTAGGGTTAATGTATTTACTGTACAATGTGCGGCAATTTTAGGGTTAATGTATTTTCTGTATAATGTGCGGCAGTTTTAGGGTTAATGTATTTAATGTATAATGTGCTGCATTTTTCGGGTTAATGTATTTACTGTACAATGTGCGGCAGTTTTAGGGTTAATGTATTTACTGTACAATATGCGGTAGTTTTAGGGTTAATGTATTTACTGTACAGTGTGCAGTAGTTTTAGGGTTAATGTATTTACTGTATAATGTGCGGCAGTTTTAGGGTTAATGTAGTTACTATACAATGTGCGGTAGTTTTAGGGTTAATGTATTTACTGTACAATGTGCGGCAGTTTTAGGGTTAATGTATTTACTGTACAATGTGCGGCAGTTTTAGGGTTAATGTAGTTACTGTACAATGTGCTGTAGTTTTAGGGTTAATGTATTTTCTGTATAATGTGTGGTAGTTTTAGGGTTAATGTATTTACTGTACAATGTGCGGCAGATTTAGGGTTAATGTATTTACTGTACAATGTGCGGCAGTTTTAGGGTTAATGTATTTACTGTATAATGTGTGGTAGTTTTAGGGTTAATGTATTTACTGTACAATGTGCGGCAGTTTTAGGGTTAATGTATTTACTGTACAATGTGCGGTAGTTTTAGGGTTAATGTATTTACTATACAATGTGCGGCAGTTTTAGGGTTAATGTATTTTCTGTATAATGTGCAGTAGTTTTAGGGTTAATGTATTTTCTGTATAATGTGCGGTAGTTTTAGGGTTAATGTATTTTCTGTATAATGTGCGGTAGTTTTAGGGTTAATGTAGTTACTGTACAATGTGCGGTAGTTTTAGGGTTAATGTATATTCTGTATAATGTGCGGTAGTTTTAGGGTTAATGTATTTTCTGTATAATGTGCGGTAGTTTTAGGGTTAATGTATTGACTGTATAATATGCGGCAGTTTTAGGGTTAATGTATTTACTGTATAATGTGCGGTAGTTTTAGGGTTAATGTATTTTCTGTATAATGTGCGGTAGTTTTAGGGTTAATGTATTTTCTGTATAATGTGCGGCAGTTTTAGGGTTAATGTATTTACTGTACAATGTGCGGCAGTTTTAGGGTTAATGTATTTACTGTTCAATGTGCTGTAGTTTTAGGGTTAATGTATTTACTGTACAATGTGCGGTAGTTTTAGGGTTAATGTATTTTCTGTACAATGTGCGGCAGATTTAGGGTTAATGTATTTACTGTACAATGTACGGTAGTTTAAGGGTTAATGTATTTTCTGTATAATGTGCGGTAGTTTTAGGGTTAATGTATTTACTGTATAATGTGTGGTAGTTTTAGGGTTAATGTATTTACTGTACAATGTGCGGTAGTTTTAGGGTTAATGTATTTACTGTACAATGTGCGGCAGTTTTAGGGTTAATGTATTTTCTGTATAATGTGCGGTAGTTTTAGGGTTAATGTATTTACTGTACAATGTGCGGTAGTTTTAGGGTTAATGTATTTTCTGTATAATGTGCGGTAGTTTTAGGGTTAATGTATTTACTGTATAATATACGGCAGTTTTAGGGTTAATGTATTTACTGTATAATGTGCGGTAGTTTTAGGGTTAATGTATTTTCTGTATAATGTGCGGTAGTTTTAGGGTTAATGTATTTAATGTACAATGTGCGGCAGTTTTAGGGTTAATGTATTTTCTGTACAATGTGCGGCAGTTTTAGGGTTAATGTATTTACTGTATAATGTGCGGTAGTTTTAGGGTTAATGTATTTTCTGTATAATGTGCGGTAGTTTTAGGGTTAATGTATTTACTGTACAATGTGCGGCAGTTTTAGGGTTAATGTATTTACTGTACAATGTGCGGTAGTTTTAGGGTTAATGTATTTTCTGTATAATGTGCGGTAGTTTTAGGGTTAATGTATTTACTGTACAATGTGCGGCAGTTTTAGGGTTAATGTATTTTCTGTATAATGTGCGGTAGTTTTAGGGTTAATGTATTTACTGTACAATGTGCGGTAGTTTTAGGGTTAATGTATTTACTGTACAATGTGCGGCAGTTTTAGGGTTAATGTATTTACTGTACAATGTGCGGTAGTTTTAGGGTTAATGTAGTTACTATACAATGTGCGGTACTTTTGGGGTTAATGTATTTTACTGTACAATGTGCGGCAGTTTTAAGGTTAATGTAGTTACTGTATAATGTCCGGTAGTTTTAGGGTTAATGTAGTTACTATACAATGTGCGGTAGTTTTAGGGTTAATGTATTTACTGTACAATGTGCGGTAGTTTTAGGGTTAATGTATTTACTGTATAATGTGCGGCAGATTTAGGGTTAATGTATTTACTGTACAATGTGCGGTAGTTTTAGGGTTAATGTATTTCTGTACAATGTGCGGCAGATTTAGGGTTAATGTATTTACTGTACAATGTGCGGTAGTTTAAGGGTTAATGTATTTTCTGTATAATGTGCGGTAGTTTTAGGGTTAATGTATTTTCTGTACAATGTGCGGCAGTTTTAGGGTTAATGTATTTTCTGTATAATGTGCGGTAGTTTTAGGGTTAATGTACAATGTTGCGGCAGTTTTAGGGTTAATGTATTTACTGTACAATGTGCGGCAGTTTTAGGGTTAATGTATTTACTGTATAATGTGCGGCAGTTTTAGGGTTAACTAGCAACATGGGACGGCGTTGCCCGTCATGTTATGACCATTGGGCGCACGTGTTTGAAATGCAGACACATGATAAACACAGACATATGCAGCATACAGGCAGACACATACCATACATCCCAAAGTGTCCCTCTTTAGGAGGGACAGTCCCTCTTTGAGGGCCAAATCCCTCTGTCCCTCTTTCCCACCCTGTTGTCCCTCTTTTTAGGAGGTCAGACTGTGTGCAGGGCCGGCTCCACCTATAGGCGAGGTAGGCGCCGGCCTAGGGCGCACACGTACTGGGGGCGCGGGCATGCAGCGGAGAAGAGCTGCGCCCACACACCACGCCAGGAACCACAACACAGTCAGGTCTGTGTTGCTACAGCGCTCCCTCATCTGGTCGGATCTTTAGTAATGCAGAGCGCGCTGGGAGTCATGATCTCCAGCCGCGCTCTGCATTACTGAAGAGAAGACTGCGCGGGAGATACAGGTATGTGATGGGA